>BQKZ01006485.1:4871-37172 GCA_036244855.1 Temnopleurus reevesii | reverse complement strand
CCCCCCCCGTAGATCCGCCACTGCCTTTTTTACATGTCAGAAATATCTTAAAATACGCACCCCGTCCACTACAAGCTGGCGTCCGACCTATATACATGACAACTTAGCAACAATGACTGAGGCGTCGTGGCGTGCGCCTGAAATCAAGCTGTTCGGGACAGTCATAGACTTGGGTTAGTTCCTGCCTGTGGGTTCGAAGCCTGGTCACATACCGTCTTTCGGATCGAGACGTTAAGATGGCGATCCTCTTCCTCTCTTCTTCTTCTGGCGTAAATATTCATATTTGAATGATACACGCCTCTCAACTACATTCTTTCCTTTCCTTTACAATTAACCACACAAAATGTAAGTACAAAATGCGTGCAAGCAAAATCTTATAGGACGCATGCACGCTCTTGATTTATATTTAAAAATTGTGATAAAGAGGATGTAATAGTCGAGGCGATTTCAGTTCAAGCACTGAAACATGCAATTAATTTGATATTTCTTCTCAAAAAGTCTTATAATTCTTGACTGGCTTGATAAATTTTGATGACAGAAATCTTTTTTTTTACGGAATATAACTAAAGTTTGTTCGGAATATGGCCAATTTCCAGGGACATAGATTGAAATATTTTACTGAAAGAATTCATCTTTCTTACCCTTTTAACCAATTATTTACGTAGGGGCGCTTTGGGGGCTCAACCCTCCTGGGTCAGAGTTGGGGGCTGCAAATTTTCAGGATAAACAAGTTCGCAAAGTTGCTGGAGCGACAAAGTTTACATAATGATATTTTAAAAGCCCTCCCCCCCCCCCTTCCTCGCCATGCATTATCAAAATTTGCTGAAGGGGTCCCAAATGGTTAACAAATGTCAAATGTGTGAGCTGATGACTTTTTGTTTGCTCGTCAGAGCCCCAGGCGCGCAAAATTGTCTGTTATTAGGGCGCCAAATTTAAGTTGATGTCTTTTTTCCTTTTCCTTTTCAACTCCTCAAGGGGTAGGGCGCAAAATTTTTTCTGAAGGGGCTCTAAATTTAAGCTTACCACCCTTTATCCATTTTCAGCTTCTCAATGGGGGGGGGGCCGCAAAATTTGGTCTGCATGCGCATAAATATCTTCTTCAAATCCTGTACGTACGTGCATAATCATGACTTTACGTAACCCATCCCCAACTCTCATTTTTTTTTCTTATGGGGGGGGGGTCTCGGAGTTGAATGGTAGGCCTATACTAGCTGTTGTAGGCTAGTGTTCGTAGCAAATTTTGATTTGTAAAATTCTTACCAGTTGATGCTGCAAGATGCATGGATTGGAGCTCCGAAACTGGCATTTAGACGACTAGCAAACGAGCCCAGTTTTCCTTTTGTGCTCATCGCCATCTGAGGTCTCCTCCCTTTGGCTTTCTCTGGGACACCATCATCCTCATCATCCTCGAGAGATAGAAGTCGGCGGGAGCTGCTCTTCTTCTGCCCCGGAGATAACTTCATCGAATTCGCAACTTGGACGCGCTTCTCGAAATCCTTCCAGATATCCCCACCGATATGTCCAAACTGTTTCCTCATCTGTGCATCTCGAAGGACATCGTCCAAGTCCCTGTACGGCTGTGAAAGACCATCACCATGTGCCAGGTCTTCATCCTCCATCTCAACCCTGCGCCAGAAGTCCTCCCCAAGCTCGGTTAGGATACCCGCATCATCCCGATCGGGTGTCTCCATGGCAACAGGGAAGCCCTTCTGGCGTTGCTCCCGGTTGATGAACTGTGGATGCATTACCTCATCCTCCATCATATCACGAACCCGAGATGATATCTTTGCTGAAAATCTTGATGCTTGCCTCGGCTGTGGTACTGGTCGTGTCTGCCCGTGCATTGTTTCCTCATCCATTTCGGCAGATTTCTTGACCCTTTCCTGCTCTACTCCCATCGAAACTACAACGGAAAAGAGGCAGAGAAATACCACAATGCGTGCCATTTTCTTAGACTCCATCTTTAAATTCGTTATGCCTAATTGAATTAATATGTTACAAATCCACTAAGTCATTACGAACTATATGAGGCTTATGGCGTGTTGGGGTGTTCAACCACAACAAGATAATGTAGACGGAGAGGATATCTTGTGAGCTTTGGACTACGGACTTTGAAGCTATTAAAAACAATGATAAAGATAACATGACATCTCCGATATCTTCTATTCCGTTCCAAGTGAAAAACCCTAACGTATACCATTTGCATATTCGAGGCTTGATCGAATGTCTTTGGTATGCGTTCACAGTAGAGGGGCGGGGCGCTTATATTGGGGTCTGTAAACCCTTAGAGGCATGCAGGGGCACAATATTTGAACTTGTATCCTGTTGGGAGCTTGCTTCCTTACCTCAGGAGATGTAAATTAAGCCAAGGTCCCCCCTTTTTTATTTTGCTCGTCAGACTAAAAACATTATTTTAGTCGCTGCCAAATTAATCGATGGAAACTCTTTGATCGCTGCTTTACGTACTGCTCTGATCCGCGGGGTTATGAAATCCTTACTACGCGCATAATTATTATTATTTTTCCACTTGAGAACTCAAGCATCTTCCTTATGTTTGTATTTCAGAACTCATATTTTCTTCGTAAATCATACAAATGGCATATGGCGCGGGTCTCTGGGTGCATAACATAAATTATGCATTTTGTTGTCATTTCTTTAATACAAACACGAAGGTGCAAAATAAAAGATTTGGCAACACAGGGCTGTCGCTGTCGCTACTTTCAAAGGAAAATGATATTGGCAATGAACGGCTTTCATATAGAGCTCTTATCAACTCTACATGATAATTCCCTAAACGCTCTACAATTGCAGTATTATTACCTTGGCTTTAGCAGTGCAGATATACTTGGCACTTAAACTTTTTTTCAAGGAATAAATTCCTACCAGGTATACCCATTCACCTCACCTGGGTTGAGTGCAGCACAATGTGGATGAATTTCTTGCTGATCATGGGTGAGATTCGAAGCTACGACCCTCTGATATAGGCGAGAGACAGACCACTACACCACGGCGCTTCCAAAAGTAAGAATTTCCACCATAAAAGGTAAAAAAAGGAGCTCATTCATTAAAAATAGTATTAATTACAATATGCATTTCTGCAGTTGGACGAATTAAGAAAAGATTAAAAAAAAAAAGAAAAGAAAAGAAAGTGGATCGCGGAGTTTTACACTCGCACCGTCCTTCACTCAGATTGTCAGAAGAAGGGACAAATGATCAGCATATAGAGGGAATGAAATCCTTTTGTGTTTATAATGACAAGAAAAGAAAGAAAAAAAAAAACCCCGCCCTCCCCCACTATGTGAGTATGGACAGGGGGTGCCAGCCGTGCAGTTCCGTGGATTAATGAAAAGAAGGGGGGGGGGGGGTTGATTGATACCAATAGGGTGGGATAATTATAAGTCATTATACAAGCCTCTAGCTGAGACTTCGAGGCTCGTTATCATTTTCGGGCCCGGGAGCATTATATAATGTAAAACCATATACCAGGGTAAGGATAACACAAAAATTATCAGCCCAAACTTGATCGATGATTCAAGTATGCCCCCCCAATAGCTTATTTATGTTACTATGTTATGAAAAGAAAAGAAAAGGGGCACTGAAAAAGACCCAAAACAATGAAGAAAAAGAAGAAATCAACACATTAAAACGAGACCCCTTCTAAAAAAAAGAGACAAGCAAAAAGTCAACTACAACCCAAGAATTTCCTTTTTACATGCTGCCCTCAACGACTGATGCATGAAATTGCAGTTGATCAGAAAACTTGGGAAAGCCCCTCGACTGATAGTTTGGACAAAATGTCAGCTAATGAAGATACAGAGGTAATTGACAATCAGAATTCTTGATTAGAGGGTTGCTATACACTTATAATGTGATTATAGATCACATCTATTGATTTTACATGTAGTTTGATGCGTTTAAAGAGCGATAATTTGTGATGGTTTACAACTGGGGCTTTTGCAGGGGCAGCGGAAGCGGACTAACTTTGCACGGGGAACTCTTGGGGAGGAACACGTAATGATGGTGGGCGTGTCGTGGGTCAGGCAGTGCATTCACAAAGACACAACTCACAAGTGCAAGTGTGTGATGCAATTTAACTTTCAGCATAAATCAATTAGCAACTAAGGCCCATTAACATTTGAAATGGAAATTTTTTCTTTAAAATTTTGCTACCTGGGCAGGGTAGTACAATACAAAACTCAAAAGTTCCAGATTATTTCAAATGTTTTTTTGATTTATTAATTTGAGCTGAAGTGAAAGTTAGATCTGCAGTGATCTAATTAACTTAGGCCTAATTGTAATCAGGCTGACTGATGAATAATGGGACAGGGCTTGTTGTTATCACACTTTGGTCTGAATAGACTGAAATAATAATTCCAATTACTCATATTTTGCAAGGACGACTGTATCTGTGGAGAGGGTTCTCATGGAGGTAAGCGATTTTGGACCTACATCAAAAACAAGCGCTGCGATAGCACGGGAGTATCCGCTCTACTTAACGATGGAATCCTTCATACAGACAGCGAGACAAAGGCATCCCTTCTCAATAATCAATTCTCATCGGTTTTCACCAAAGAAGATCTTGACAACATGCCAACTTATAAGGAGAACCTGTACCCACATCTAGACACCATTGAAATCAGGTCTGAAGGAGTAAGAAAGCTGCTATTCAAGACCTGCCCACACAAAGCATCGGGACCTGACAACATTCCCGCAAGGCTCTTAAAAGAGTGCTCAGCAGAACTTGCCCCTGTGCTTGCCCTCCTGTTCCAATCCACCCTACATCAAGGAGCAATCCCTATGGACTGGAAGTCAGCATTTGTAACACCCATCCACAAGAAAGGAAGCAGACATGAAGCGAGTAACTACCGACCGATATCATTAACATCCATTGTGTGCAAAGTCTTGGAGCACATCATATTCTCTGAAGTCATCAGTCACCTTGAATCCAATGGCATCCTATCAGAGAAACAGCACGGTTTTCGCAAATTCCACTCATGCGAATCTCAGCTCTTGTTGACCGTTCATGACCTTGCTAAGGGACTTGATGACAAACAGCAGATCGATGCAGTTCTATTAGACTTCTCAAAAGCGTTTGACAAAGTGCCTCATCATAGACTCCTAAGCAAGCTTTCCAATTATGGCATTCAAGGAAACATACTCCGTTGGATCAAAGCCTTCCTAACAGAACGCACTCAGCAGGTGGTTTTGGATGGAGTGAAGTCTGACCCAGCGAGAGTTTCATCAGGCGTCCCCCAAGGGACAGTGCTCGGCCCCCTTCTCTTCCTGGTATACATCAACGACCTGCCAGAATGTGTGAGCTCAGAAGTCCGGATGTTTGCTGATGATTGCCTCCTCTATCGACGCATCACCTCACAAGCTGATGCAGACACTCTCCAGGAAGACCTTAACCACCTACAAGAATGGGAAACCAAGTGGCAGATGTCATTCAACCCCAGCAAGTGTGAAGTACTCAGAGTAACCAACAAGGTGAAGAACATTGTTCGATCTGTATACTCCTTGCATGGATTTGAACTACCTCTAGTTGACAACGCCAAGTATCTCGGAGTGCACATCAACTCCAAGCTTAGCTGGAAGCCTCACATTGACTACACCTGTAAGAAAGCTAATAGCACTCGAGGATTCATTCAGAGAAACCTACGTGGCTGCCCAAAGAAAGTTAAGGAACAGGCCTATGTGACCTATGTTCAACCTATCCTCGACTACTCTTCATCTGTTTGGGACCCCTACGTTCAAGAACAAATCTCACGCCTCGATATGGTTCAGAGAAGAGCTGCTCGATTCTGCATAGGAGACTACCATCCCAGACACAGTGTGACCCAGATGCTCCAATCACTGAAATGGCAGACACTCCACGAGAGAAGGGCCCACGTCAAAGTCACCATGCTATACAGAATACTTCTCGGTTTGGTTGCCATCCCTCCTGAACCACCTTACCTATACCCAGCAACAAGATCGTCTGGACGAAGACCAGCTCAGTTTCTTCATCAGCGGTGCAGACTCAACAGCTTTCAACACTCCTTCTTTCCCAGTGTCATCTGCCTGTGGAACGATCTCCCTGCCAATGTCACATCATCGTCTTCGCTTGAAGTATTCAGAAGACGACTGGTAGGGTTGACGCTGCGCAAGGACTAGAAGGAGGAGTCCGTTTTTACTCGCACAAGGAGCACTTTCAGCACAAACTTTTGTATAAATAAAGTCTAATTTGGAGCTCAATAATACAACACGACACACAAGCACCGCACAAAGTACGATATTACTCTTTCCAGAGGAATGTACTCACATTGGAAGAAGAAGAAGAAGACTGGGGAAATCCTTGCAGAGCTAGCTCAGTACAAATGGAAATAAGAACAAGGCCTAATTTCACCTTTCATCCAGATACCAACCAAATGATGCTTACTCTTTATTTTTGGGTCAGTTTGAGTACTGTTTGCATGCTTTTTCATTAAGAAAGTATGTTTTTTTTCGATAAAATTGAAATCTTAGGAAGAAACGTTTGGACAGCTCGCCCCAAATTATAGGATCCATCAGGAGATTGTGCAAGTTGATTCTGGGTTAAACAGCTGAGCTGGGCTCAGTTAAACTTAAAGGCTAGGTCTGGGATAGAAAAATCTTGCTTTGAATTTTTACTTTTTCTCTTGTGTACTGCTAATCTCTGACACAGGCGGAGGAAGAGCAAAAAGAAGAAGCTGTAAAAAGGTAACAATTCAGATTGATAGAAATATAAGGAAATGTGTATTTTTTCCAGCTAATCTTTTTTTAGTTTCAAGCATTTTCTTAAATCGCAACAGATTCTATTTAATATTAGGCAACGTTGATGTGATCAAGTTGTATTATGGATCCTATTCATTTTTTTGTTATACCAGGGCACGATTGGAGCACCTGCTCCAGCTCCTGCTTCAGCTCCTGTGACTGCTCCTGCAGGAGTGCCCAGTAAAGAAGCTGTTCCTGAAGCTCCAAGGGAAAAAATGGTAAGAGAGAATGTTCTTGAGATGGTGATTTTACTCCATGACATATTGATTGAAACATGAAAACCTTATTATATGAAAATGTAATGATAATACAGTACTACTCCTGCAGAAGTGACCAATCAAGAAACTATCCCCTTAAGCTCCAAGAGAGAAAAAATGGCGTTTAGTTTTTCCAATTTTTTTTCTTAGAACTAATAGCTTCTTATGAATAATCAAACGGACACTAGTTCACACAGCGAATCCATGGGACGGACACACAAAATAGCGCACATAGCTAAAAGGCCCACGAAGAGCCTAATCAAAAACTTATTTGAGCCTTATTTGGATGTATGGAGCCTGTTGATCATGATCAAGCCATTTTTTATTTGTAATTCACATCATGTCAGAGAAAGTTATTTTATTTATGCACTTGGGCGATATACAAATTATATATTATATTTTACCTCCGATACCCTTTAAACCGATAGATTAGTTTTGGGAGAGGTGGCACTTCAGATATTTAACTACTTTGTGAGCCAGAGTAAAAGTATTAGCAGTTTTTCATCAGCAAATTAGAGCATGTTTATAATTTGTTTGAATAAAATCGATCAAGAAATGGCTCAATTATCGCAAAGTAAAAAATGATGCTGCGGTCGCTCTCCCCAGCATAAAATGCTTCACGTACAAAATGAACACGAACTCATGCACCACCAATCGCTCTGCCCATTCCGGGCCGACGCTTCCCCGTGCGAAAGCACACCGTAGGAATAATGGCTTATTGGCACGTTTGACAAAAAATACCCAAGAATATGTGCAACAATATTCTCCTACTTTCGTACACAGTTATATTTATGCATGTAAAGCACCTTGTAAATAAATCAGCTCGTTGCACTACACTTTCTGCATCCTGACCATTACGAATCGATACCTTTAATGATTTCATCCCTTCCCTTTCATTTAGATTGAGACTGCAGTGAAGTTCTTATTGAATCCACAAGTCCGGTCTAGTCCGATGACCCAGAAAAGAGCTTTCCTCAAGAAGAAAGGTAGGGTTTTACATTCTTGTTTATTGTAAACTTGCTGTATTAAGTTAGAAAAATAGAAGAGGGTTCATTATGCAAAAANCGAAAACGCCGTGCTACACGCACGGTATAGTATCTACTCCATAGCTCTCTGGAGTAGTGACAATGTCAAAAAATGTCAAAAACTATTCCAGGGAGCTATCCATAGCTAGGTTGATCCCCAGTATATCACTTCTGACAGTATCGCTTAGTTATAATACTAGATATAAAATAGAAGTTTACTTTTATTTTAGTGCACGCAGTGCCAGTGCCAGTGCCAGTACCCGTGTGGGCAGTGGGGACCTGGCTATGGCTCAATCCTTCGGCGCCAGTGCCGCCATAGTCTTGTGTTTAAAGAAATGCGTGCACTCTCTGAGAGGGGGACCTAAAGTACGATATCGCCCCTTTTACATTATAGTCCAATCTGCCCAGTAGCAAAATGTAAAAGATAAAATGCCAGATTTTAAATGTTAATATTTCATTTATTTGGGTCGAAAGTAGGGCCCAAGTCAAACACAAACAGTAACGGTTAGTGAAAATCCAATTACAATATGGTATTGCTGAACGCGTATAAAAATCACGCGTCTATAGAAATATGCCATGGATACTCGATTGACTGACTGGCTTCAATAATCTCCTCACTGGCCTCAGACATACTTTGTCCCCTTTTTCTTTTTCTCGTGTATGCTGTTGTATAAAACTTGTGCCTGCAAATAAAAGAGCTTGTCCGGAAACGAGTAAAAATCTCAAAAATTTAAGATATCGCAAATTGATTGTCTTTCTCAATTTGAAGCTATTTCTTCAATCTCAAAAGATTAGGCAATGTTGATTTGAATAAGAAGTATCATCTTAAAGACTAGAGAATCTATTCATATTTTTTTAATACCAGGGCACATCTGGAGCACCTGCCCCAGCTCCTGCTTCAGCCCCTGCAGGAGTGCCCGGTAAAGAGGCTGTTCCTGAAGCTCCAAGAGAAAAAATGGTAAGAGAGAAGGTCTTCATTCTTTTAACTCTTTTTAACTTGTTTGATTTGAATATATGAAAATCTGTTTCTTTTAATAACATTGATTTGAAATCAAAAAGCTGAAAATTGGAATGAAGGGGGAAGGGAAAATAAAAAAAAAACTGCTTTATTGTTCTATTCCAGCAGAGTGTATAGTCAACAGGCTTTTGTGTACTTTGCTTGTAAAAATTTTGCATAATTAAATTTGATTGAGATTAAAACTTGTGCCAAGATTTACCCAAATCCTGCAGATGCAAAAAAGACTGTACATGGAAGTCCTTTTTTTTCAAATTTAAAGCTGACATTTAAGCATTTTGTTTGTTATTCAGAGTGTTAAATTTTCCCAATAACTACATAACTGTTCAATGTGACCAGAAAATGTTTCCAAGATTTGTACAAGAGTCTGTATGTGATATTCTGATATCTGGTTTAGAGAGTGTTGCTCGAAAGTAGTTGCAATTAATTACAAGTTGCAGTTTATCAAGAGCATTGTTTAATGCATGTCTTGTCAAAAGTGCAGAGAGTGGTCGTTAAAAATGTGTGTTTCAATTCGCGATCAATCACAAACTTCTAGCAACTTCAGGTTAGTCGAAACCCCTTTTACAAATTCATAATTTGCATTTCATCTAGATTGAGACTGCAGTGAAGTTCTTATTGAATCCACAAGTCCGGTCTAGTCCGATGACCCAGAAAAGAGCTTTCCTCAAGAAGAAAGGTAGGGTTTTACATTCTTGTTTATTGTAAACTTGCTGTATTAAGTTAGAAAAATAGAAGAGGGTTCATTATGCAAAAAACTTGGCTACAGCAAAATCATTCTCTTGAAAACTATAACCTAAACATCATATTCTTTCTTCCTGTAATTTTAGACATATTTTTTTTTCACAGAGCATAAGTCTCTTTATTGAGCAAGTTCTGTAAACATTACTCACTTATATTGTTTTGACATAGAAAGATATTGCAAATTTATTTAGATGGGAGACTGCACAAAATTATGAAAGGAGAAAAGCAAATGACTAACCAAACAAAACAAGAACAAAAAACATTTGTCGATATCATGCAAATGTATAATTCTTTCCATTCAGCTTTTGGGGCAAGATTTCACCAATTCTTATCCCAGGATCTCGCTGCTAGTTAATCGGCATTTTAAAATTGTACGTTCATTGTTGAGAACACACTGTAAATTACACTTTAAAGAGTGTACATGTCACTACAAATGGAAAATAAGCAAATTGATGGTTATTATAAAACCTATACCAGGAACATTTTTTTGGACAAAATGTTAGAATTCTGGATTGTCACCCCAAAATCATTTTGTATTTGTTTTTTTCATGATATTTTGCGTAATGTGTTTTATTTTGAATTGAACATTATGATAGGAGTAACAGATGCAGAGATTGAATTGGCCATTGATAGATCAGGAACCAGACAAGATGTTTCCCCACCTGTCAATCAAGCCCCAGGAGCTCCGCCTCCCCAAGGCCAGGTTCCCATGGCAACACATCCTGGAGCTGTCCCTCAGCAACAGATGGGTGAGCTCTCCTGATTTTTTATAACTTTGGACAAATTTAGGAGATCTATAATTTGAAGAAATAACTAAATATACGTAGCTGTGTCACAAATTCATTAGGACTGTATTAGTGATGATGATGATGATGATGATGATGATGATGATGATGATGATGATGATGATGGTGGCGGTGATGATGCTGATGCTGCTGCTGATGATAATGATGATGATGATTATAATAGTAACAAGATAATTTGTACAGCACACACACTATATGGATGTGAGAGTCTGTGTGTATTGCTGCTGAAATAGTTGATTGAGATACAAAAGTCTAATGATTTGCTTCCCAAAAATATAATGCCAATGTCGGAGCTGCTGCTGAGGTACATGTAGCACTCGCGAAAGGGCCACCATTGCAGTCGTTTATAGAGTCGTTCGTACCTCTACGAGCAGCTTTATGAAAATAAAAAAACCAAGGCGACCCCAACACAAGCTATGCTTTTAGGTTTTTCGTCTCCTTTAAATTTTACTACAATGTATGTTATCTTTTATTTTCTTATGTTTATTGTTCTTTTATATTCTGTTCTATTGCTTTTATATGAACAGTTGCATACATACCTAATACAGTCCAACCTCGTTATAAAGAGCACTGATAAAACAAGATCTCGTTATAACAAGGTAGCTTCCAAGGTCTTGTATCTTTGTATTTTGTTTTATTTTGGCCCTGAAATAACAAGGTTTCGTTATAAAGAGATAATTTCTCTGGTCACAGGGGCCTCGTTATAATGAGGTTTGACTGTATTGATAATATCTTCTTCTTGTAACAGTACCATATGCACAGCCTCCGCCTCCTGCAAGGGTTACGACGTGGAGGGATTATGCTGCCATTGCTGTTATCATCAGTGGAGTCTCGTTTGGCATCTACAAGCTAATTATGGTAGGGACTTTTTTATTGGACATTATTTTATGATATTGAATACAGGAGGGGAGAAACTTCTTGTTCATTAGCATGAAAGTCAAGGTGCAAAATCATGCATGCACCTTGGGGGGGGGGGGGTGAATTTGGGGGCTTGGGCCCCTCGGGTTCAGGGGTGGGAGCGTCAAAGTTTGATACAAAGGTTGCAAACACTGCTGTGATGGGCGAGATTTTTTTTCCTTTTTTTTTTGGCTTTTCACCCCCCACTGAGGTGCAATGAAATGAATCAATAAGTGGGGGGAATAAAGGTGCAGAAGGAATGTAGTTTATAAACTTGTCCTTTTTTTTGTGCTTAGACAAATTTCAAATTGGTCGCCCCCTCCCCCGGGTCTTCAAATGCTGTGTGCATGCATGAAAATGTACTCCATTGAGAGTATATCAGCAATCTTTTGGGGTTCCCATATTAGCCCTTTAGAGAAGCAAGACTAAATTTCTTTCTAGCCCATGGAAATTATTCCAAGACAGGGTTTCAAACCCTTTACCTTTATTTTCTCCTAAAATCTGCAACTCATCCACTGCGGAATAGCAATAAGCGTTTCACTTGTAGATGCAAATGTTATGCTTTCTCTGTGCACAAAGGCTTAACACAAAATGGTGATCTTGACAGCCTGAAAGCTTGCCGAGGCTTGCTTGACATAACAAGAAGTTATGCAAATTGGTATCCATTTATTGTAGTTCATTTGTTACAAACCTGTTTACGAGAATACCCTATAACTAGGTTCATTGTCGAGAAAGATGGGTAAAGTTGAATAACCTGCCTATTTTATGTGATAGTGAATGTTTCACTTTCATAATTAATTAATCAATTTTTTTCTGACCTACAGAGATTCGTCACACCATGGCTGAAGAGTAGGAAAGAGGAAAAAGAGCGAATGGAGAGATTGGAAGCTTCTATAGAACAACTCAACAATAATGTCTCTCAAACAGGTAGATTTATTTGTTTTACAGGCATAACTTCTTCTTTATTGCACCATTCACAATTAAATTCTTATGCCATAATTGTCTGCAACGTTGACCAGTCTATAACCTGAATGAAACGTATTATACATGTTAATTTGTCCTGGGGCCTGTAACATAAAAGAGATATGATAAATTGAAAATTAATCCTATCTCTGTGGTACATGCTTTACCATAGACTTACGATTAATATTTATAGCAAGTTTTATTGCATCTTTTATGTTACAGGCCCCTGAAATGATATTTTGATCATTTTTGGTTCAGAAATATTTTATTTAAAAAATTACGCACCACTCAATAAAGGTTAGAATATGATGACGATCCCCTCATTAGTTTGTTTTCATAAGATCCCGGGTTGTGTTTCACAAAGCCAGAACTGCCAAGTCCCCCTGATTGAGCAGGAGACTTCCTGAAAATTAGCTGATTTTAGAGTGAGAAATGTCAGATTTTCAGCAATCTCCCTGATTCATGCATTGATTTCCTCCATTGGATTGTGTGTTAAAGAGAAAGATCTCCCTGATTTCATGGTAAAATCTCCCTGAAATGTGAATTTTCAGGTTGGCAGCTCTGCAAAGCTGTCCGTAGATCTATGCGTGATTTGCACGATTGTACGAACGACTGTTGATCCTGTCTCGCATTCGATGATAACTCCTGGCACTGAATCACACCGGAGAAAGGATCACCAGTCGTTCGTACAGTTGTGCGTAGATCCACACACAGCTTTATGAAACACAACGCTGGACAACTCGGCCCAAAGTAGAATAGGATATATCATTAAAACGTGCATTACCATAGCTGTGTTATCTCACACATAGTTTCATCTTTGATAGGCCGAGTTATCTATCTGGTATGTATCAAAAACAATGGTAGGGTTTACACTTACAGCCTAAACCTAAAGATCACCCTGAAAACTGGCATGTTCGTAGCCTGTGACGTTGACTGCGAAGATGTGGGGCTGTGCCCCTCAGCAAGTAATACTCAGCAAATTGGTTAGCACCTTGTATCTGTAGTTATAACAAGAAAGTCTCAAGGTATATTTGTATACAGTGGAAACTCGGTATAAAGAGATCTGATGGTTATTGGTTTCTCAGGTGCAAATTTAGAGACAAAGGTGTTCCTTGAAAGAAGGAAATGGTCACCAGTGTGCGGAGTCTTGCGTAGATCTACAAACAGCTTTATGAAACACAACCCAGGTCTGTTTGAAACCTGAGCGTGTGTGAGTATCTAGAGTATTTATAAGAATTATAGAATCTTGACTTTGTTTCCGTTATGAATCTCAAAATCTCTTTGTAAATCTCAGAATTATGTTTTAAAATTATAGTTGCAGCGATGGAGAAATCTGTGAGCGCCATCCAGAGTCTAATGGAGAAACAGGAGGAGCAGCTTACCGCCCTCAACGCCGAGATCGTGTCAGGGAAAGCGCTGACAAACAGTAGACGTTCAACGGATGCAGCTGAGATCAAAGCGGAAATAACGTCTTTGAAGGGACTATTACTGAGCAGGTATGCTGATGATATTTTTACTTTTTGAATGAGGGTATTCATTATTGCAGGGCTGCCAAGTCTCCTGGATTCCGCAGGAGACTCCTGGAAATGGGCCACAATAAATGCATGTTTTTGAGCAATCTCCTGGATTATGGAAACATTGATGCCATTAGGTTGTGTGCATTTTATAGACATCTACTGGATTTCTTCCACAATCTCCCTGATTGTTGCTGTTAAATGTTGGTAGCTCTGTTATTGGGTGACTTCAAGTTTGATGTTGGTTTTGAGAGAGAGCAAAGAGGCCTGTAAACCGCGCTCCAATACCAGCAGTCAGTTTACAGAAGCAATAAAATCATCGTTAAGATCGCTCAACACAGAGTGATGTCAAACGCGCTTCCGCAAAAGCTTGACAATAAAGTCATTTTCAGTCAGAAAATTTCAAATTGATGCATTTTATATGATTACAATCATATTCTGACAGTATTAATGTAATTTATTTATATTTATTTTGCTAATTACAGGCTGACACCCAAGCAGTGATCAATTAACCACCTCTACAAGACATTTGCCCCCTTCTTTTGCTTTTACTTTATAAGAGCATATGTTTTTATTGATTACTGTTTTATATCATGATCCTACAGACATCAGTTCCCAACTACGCCACAGAGGAAATCAATCCCACACTGGCAGCGTAGCAGTGTTCAACCTTCAACCATCTGAGCAATTTGCCCCTCCCCCCTAATATAAGAGGATATATTTTCATAGTTTAATGTTTTCTGGTTTATGAGAGGATATGTTTTAACTATCTACAGCACAGTAGAGTATATCCATTTAGTGTCTGTGCTATATAAATGATCTTATTATTATTATTATTATGTTATTATGATTGTCTTCTGTTCCGATCTGATTACAGACATCAGTTCCCGTCCACGCCGCAGAGGACATCGATACCGGACTGGCAGCGTAGCAGTGATCAGTCCACCTCTATCAAGAGCAACTCGCCCCCTCCACCTCCCATGTCATTAGAATCTACCACCACCACCTCATCATCATCACCTCCACCACTCATCCAGCCAACTGTTACCAACGGCGACTCCTCCCCCTCAGCTGACCCCACCCAGGTGCCTGTCAAGGAGCCAATTAGAGAGAATGGAATGGAGGATGCCGTCCAGAAAGACCCCGCCCCTATCCCCGACGAGCATGTGAACGGTAGTGTAGAGCCTATAAGCAGTCAGGCCACGCCAACTTTAGACGGGACAGCGTGAGGTTCTGACTATGTATACATCCAGTTTGTTCATAGGGCGATATTCCGCAAATTTTTCTGCCAACCGCTACATTCAACCTTGCCTAGATCGAATCTGTTAAGACTGATGAAATAACTTCATTGTCATATCTTGGGCCTGTTGCATTAAACTTTTTGCCACAAAAAAACTTTTCTTTTACCCTGTGTAAAAGTATATGACAAAATTACTCTTTAACAGAGTCTTATATGGCAAAAAGTTTTATGCAGCAGGGCCTGGATGGTTAAAAACAGCAGAATATAAAAGGAATAGAACTTGAAATCAAGACAATTGACTTTGATGATTATTTGACATTTTAATCAGGGTTTTGACTGCATCTGGAAAACCTGGAAAATTAGTTTCATTTTTTTCTCCATTCCAGTCGGGAAAAAAGGCAGGGAATTTCATTAAAAGATTCCTAAAATTAGGGACAAATCAGGGAATTTAACATAATATTCATTTGGTAACTCAGGATGTATCAAAACAGGTTTAAATGAGTCAGTTTTGATGACAAATTGTTAGAGAATAACAGCATGTGGCGCCTAATTTATTTTGCCTCCCAATCTTGGAATGTTGATTTCTGGGCTTTTCATTTTTGACAAAGCAGCCAAATGTAACAAATTTTGTTTGGATTGTATCACATAAAAAAGAAGAATAAAGCACTAATTCAATCTTCAGAGTATGAATTGTATACCTTTGTGTTGCGAGGTTGAATAAACAGTATTACCATTATGTGGAAAGCCTCATAGTTAGAAAAAATTATCCAAAGCTTTTGAAAATGATTTTTCAAACTAGTTAGAATATTTGTATTCTAAATCATCAGCTTAAAAAGAAAGTTATTGTATCTTGTGAAATTATAATTTGAGCTTTGAATTTTTAGTGCAATGTGCTTTCCAATGTGCTACATGTAGCATTTAATTCTATGTGAGATTGGAAACTATTTTCGCATAAATTAGAAATATGCTTTGAACCTTATTTGATAGATAATGAGATTCATTATCTGTCCCTGTATGGGTCAAAGAATAATTTGAAATACTTGCCCAGAATGCCAAGTAGAAGTGATAGAAAATTATTTTATGGTATTATTTCAGGCAGCAGGCCATAATGGGGCTATTATGTATCTGTGACGTGTATGGCCCAAGATGTTGACTTTTTTTAAATTAAAAATCTTATATTAATGGAGGAAGCATTTGCATTTGTATCAATATTCATATCCGGGTTGTTTCATAAAGTTATGAGTAGATCTACTTACTACTGTATGAACCTTTCTTCGGTGCGATTCAGCGCCAGGAGTTATCATTGAGTGTGAGAAAGGATCATCAGTCTATCATACAGTTGTGCGTAGATATGAAACACAAACCTGGTCATCACGTCATAGATATTTGAACATGGATTTTGCGTGATGTGTGTGACATGTGATGTTTCATACAAATCATGCCCAATCCATGCCCATTGATCTATGATGTGATGACAAATAGTGATGGCTCAAAGCTCATTTTTGAAAGGTAATAGGCGACTCTTCATAAATATTAAGAAACCTAATGATGCATTATTGCAATTCTATGCTTCCTTCTTCAAGATAAGACTTTGTTTTGAAAATTAAACTTTTTTTGGTTACACATGTCACAGGTAACAGTCCAATTTTATGTACTGTTGATTTAAATACAGATGTGTTATAGTTTGTTATTGCAGAGATGCCAGCCTTTTGGAATATGCATGAGGGTATTACAGAACCAAGTATTTTTTTCTACTAACCACTAACCACTCGACACTTTCTCTCATGAGAAAATATTTGGTTCGTAGTATCCATCCTCATACATATTCTAGAAGATTGACATCTTTAATACATTTATTTTATTCTCAAATTGAAGTCTAAAATGCAAATTGTTGTAATTATGTATGAAATTGAAATAAATTTATAACTTTTATAAAGGAAAATGACAGTTTGAGATCACCTTTGCTTTAATCTCCGTTTATTCTCTCACTTTCAAGAAGTACAAGAAAGGTTGCAGATATGATTTAGAATATGATACAAATTATATATACAGTTACAGATATGTACATTTTACAAGGAAATGATTGTAGACTATGTACAATAAAACATGCTTCATATACAGGTTATACCAAGGTGAAGGTGAAAATTGGATGGAATAAGATAATTTGGTTGGAATAGGATAAATTTATACACACACGAAGGCCAGGATTCACAAGGTACATGTAGTTTATTTTGTCACCAGGCCTAAACCATGGGGTGGTCTAAATTTAGGCGTAAATGTGCGGAATTCATTCGCAGAATGTCCCGTTTATTGGACCACTTTTATAAGCGTATACTAATTCAAGCACAGTGGAAACTTGGTGTAAAGAAAAGCTTTCCAATTGATCGTATGATTGATATCAATTGTAAATCTATGGGAAATCATGTACTAAAGATTTGGAATTGAATGCAATCTCTTTCAAGTTAAAGGCCCCTGATGCCATGAAATTACTGATAAAAAGAGGTGAAAATCTGGTCTCTGGTTTTTATAACTTTCATGTATTGTTTGAGAACCTTACTATAACAATATTACTGCTACAACAAAGGTATTTTTGATGGTCCAAAGTACCTTGTTATACCAAGTTTCCACTGTAGTAAAATGTCTCTACGCACATTTATACAATCACTGATGAGTAGCGAATAAAATATAAAATACAATATCAACATTGGAGGTACAAAAAATAGTCTGAATCAGAATAGGCACTAATTGTGTTTTTTTTTCGAAAAGGAAATTGGATGGAATCAGGTAAATTGCAAAATATAAACAACATAGTCAAAGATACATTTCTTAATAAAAAATCAATTTGATTACAAATGAAATATAGTGCTTGAAAAATACAATGTGGATGGAATCAGATAAATTGTCACATACAAACAGCATAAACAAAAATCTGGTGATGAAAAGAATAACTTTGAATACAAATGCAAGATTTAATATTGGAGGTACCAATAGTGTTTGAAAAATACAATGTGGATGGAATCAGATAAATTGGACTCTACACAATTCTTTTATGTCTGTTGAATATAAGAGCTGAAAATATAACAAGAATTTAAATGTTGAATGTCTAAACTCCAAGTTTTCAAATTATACAAAATAAATTATATATGCACAGTGACATTTTCGTTGTAAATTTCACACACACATTATGAAATGAGAATATGGCGTCACACAAAGGTACAATGTACATGTAGTTGCAAGAAAATATTTTAATATCAAGTTCATTCAATATTGTTGTCACTAGCCACGATAGGGTACACACATACATGCTACTGCTGTATGAAAGCTACCTGGGGCCAATTGCATGAAATGGTCTTAGCTACCTTCTTCTTGCCAAGCCGTCTTGTTGTGCCATCCTCCTAGCATATAGACATTTGTGTCTATTCTAAGAGGGTGGAACAAGAAGTTATGACGTCTTAACAAGAAGAGGATAGCTACGACCATGTTTCTTCTTTAGAGTGGAATGAGACAAAAAATTCAAACATCTTATTTCTCAACAACATGAGGCTTGAATGTCAGTAGTCTCAAGTTCTAAATAAAACTTATATCTTTTCATCATTTTTTAACACTGGGACCATAGAACGACGTCCGCCAGTAATGCTCAGTGATCAAATGTGAAAGCTCTTAATGTAGAAATGCCCATCGACAATATACCGCCTGATATTACTCTATTCAAATTCTAAATGAAGCTAATTTATATCTTTTCATCACTCTTACATCAGGACCATAGAATGGCATCAGGTACATGTACATGTAGTAATGCTGTCTGATAACATGTGATAGCTCTGATATAGGTCGAAATGTGCATCAACAACAAACCATATGACGTCAGTCATCTAAAATTAGAATTGAGGTTAAGTCGTATCAAGTCTCTACCACAGAAACGAGTCAATCTGCAATGCTCTCTGATACCAGGTGACAATTCTGGTAGTTAGATAAGCCCATCAACAATATACCACTTGACATCTGTCAATTCAAACCCTTAGTGCGAAATTATATTTTTTTATCGCTTTTGACGTCAGGACCATAAAACGGCGTCCAGTAATTGTGCCGTCTGATACCATGCGACAGCTCCGATAAGTAGACCTGCCCATCAACAACGTACGGCTTAACGTCAGTCAAGTCAAATCCTAAACGAAGTTGAATAAGTTAAATCATATCTTTTTATCATATATGATGTCAGGTGTCTGATAGTATTAAATGCTGCTTGATGCCATGTGGTAGCTCTGATATATATAGACAAGGCATGTGCATCAATAACATACGATTTGACGCCAGGCATCGAAAATTCTGTATGAAGCTAAATTATATCTTTCTATATTTTTTTAAGCCTGGACCATAGAAGAGCGTCCAATGGTAATGCATTCTGATACCATGTGATAGCTCTGATATTATGCCCATCAAAAACATACACCTTGATATCACTTGATTCAAATCTCTTGAAATCTTAATTTCATTCAAATGAAATTAAGTTATATCTTTTTATCGTTTTTGACGTCCGGACCGTAGAACGGCGTCCAGTAGTAATGTCGTCTGATACCATGCGACAACTCTGACAAGTAGACCTGCCCATCTACGACGTATGGCTTGACATCTGTCCTCTCAAGATCCAGCTTACCACCCTCTATCAGTCTATGGAATGCCTGCGAGGTAAAAAGAAACACAAGAAGAACAATAAGGATGTTTCTAAGGGTACACACGCGTAATTATTTCTCCATAGACCCGTGTTTTATTTGGCCTTTTAAAAAAATTCATATAAAATCGGCTGTAGATTAGGTCGACAAGTGCTTGGTAGCAATGGAAAGGAAATTTTATGGGCTTTCATATTCTGCATTCAAAACTACCTCTTGACCAGCTCATTTTTGAGCAATTTCCCCTTACATAGCAACATGACGTGCATCAATAAATTCCATACCCCTAATGAGGTAAATTGAATCTATCTTTAGAGGTGTCAAGTAGTTCCAGAAATCGAAAATTTTTGGGTCCCCCTTTTGATAAAGAAAGGTCATATATTCATTTACTAATATCCATAATTAAATAATCACTCGTTCACATCTATTAACATTAATCCATAATAGCTGAACTGCTATGGGTTGCCTAGGGGTCTATTTTTCATACGCAAAAGTGATTTGCCCATAATTACGCGTGTGTAACCCTAAGCCCACAGTGTTCTGAGTACAAAAAGATTATTAACACAATTCAAATTCTGCATTTTCTACTTTTTCTATCTTCTTTGACTTTCTCACTAAAGAGATCTATTATAAATTCAGCATGCTGATTGCCTACAAAAGGAAAAATTAATACACTGCAAATTTTGTTCTTTTAGAAATGTACTTTATAATTTCTGTACCTTTTTTTGCTTTGAAATGGATAATCCGAATATGTCTATAATGACTCAAAATAGCATCAAAATGCAAAACAGAGAATTGCTTTCCAAGTAATTGTTTATTTTGGACCAACATCAGGATATGATGTGGTAGGAGAAGGGTTGCCGATAACACAGTGGATACTCAGTATAATGAGGTGCTTGGGACCATAAAAATACCTTGTTATAGCAGTAATCTCTTTATAGCAGTTATAAAACAATAAGTTATTAAGAGCTGTGACCAGATTATTTACCTCTTTATATCAGATATTTTGTTATATCAGATCTCTTTACACCGAGTTTCCACTGTAGAAGCCAATTCCCCCAAATGGTCAGTCTTCACTTGTCATATTAGCTTTTCAAATTTCTCTGATAGGGTAAAAGAGTTGGGGATCACAGCCCCCTAGATCTACTTAAAATATTTCAAGCTTTTTCACTAACAAATTTGCTTTACTGAACACAAAGGCCTGTATTCTGATAGTGAGGTTTAACATCCAGTGTAACCCAGGTCAATGCATTTGTCATTTAGACCATTGGTCTAACTTTTGGAATAGCCCAGGTCTAAATAACAATGGCGTAGTCCCAGGTTCTACGGGCCAAAAAGTTTACTCCATCAAAATAGACATACCTAAGTTGAACTGAGTTTTTATTTCTCTTGCTGCTGAAATATATGCCATAATTAAAATACACTACTCAAAGAATGCTAGGGATAACTTTTAAGTGTTTCATTTCATTCTGGGCTCACTTCACTAATCCTCATATGAAAATTAATGTACACATTTTATTGTGATTACAAACTGTTTTTGCGTTGTGTAAATATAATAAAACGGCATCAAGCAAAACTAGATTAGAATCGTCTTTGCTAACTCACATTGCATGCCTCTTCCTCGTGATGGTTTCCCCAGATGAAAACGCTGTTAAAGTTAGAGTTTCTCTCCATGGCGTTTGCGATAGCACATAGACCAGGTGCTTTGATGTTATTACTTGTGATAACTAACCTGATAAGACAAACAAACAAACAAACAAATAAAATCACGTAAATTTGTTTTTTCCATTGGGAAAGTATAATATGGACACACACTGAAGAAAACTAGATCTTGCATGGTGTAGTAAACATTAAAAGACGATTTGTGGTTGCACACATGTTTTGGTTCAATAACTTTTGATTCAGTGCTAAAAAAATATACAAGATGCATGAAAAGTAAGAGAGACAAATTCTCCACAAAGCCTGACCATTAGTAAACATTAAAAAACGATTTGCGGTTGCACACATGTTTTGGTTCAATAACTTTTGATCCAGTGCTTAAAAAATATACAAGATGCATGAAAAGAAAGAGAAACAATCATTATGTATTATGTAACTATTTGCTATTTGATGCAGATAATTTTCCACATGAAAGTAATCACTCTGTCAAATTGGCAACAGAGCGAATATTTGCAAATAACTATTACTTCACACAAATTGACATCTTTTAATTCTCTATTAAACATGCTCTGTGGCAATAAAGATTCAATTTGGCAACGTGATACTAAATTGAACTAGATGAATCCTCAACCGCGCACGGTCGAAATTTATGCCTCCGCCATCACGCAATCAGAAAGATATTTACAGCTTTATTGTTCCATGCCATCAGAAATCAAAAACATTTTTCACATTTTGGACACTGCAACCTTTGACCCTTTGAACCCAAAATCTCATCAGTTCTTCCTCACATGCTTATACATAATTAAGCTATACACTAAGTTTGAAAGAAATTGGTTCAATTTTTCTGTTATAAGTTATAACAATAATGAGCTTTATCAGGTTTTTCTGCCTGGTGACATTTGACCTTTGACCTACTGAACCCAAAATCTAATCAGTTCATCCTCACATGCTTATACATACTTGAGCCAAGTTTGGTCAAAATCTGTACAGCAGTTCTGAACTTATTGCGGTAAAAATCTATTTTGGGTGATTTTTTACAAGTTTACTGGCCCTGTGACATTTGACCTTTGACCTATTGTACCCAAAATCTAATCAGTTCATCCTCACATTCTTATACATACTTGAGTCAAGTTTGGTCAAAATCTGTACAGCAGTTCTTAACTTAATGCAGTAACAAGCTATTTTGGGTGATTTTGTACAATTTTTTTGGCCCTGTGACCTTTGACCTTTGACTCATTGTACCCAAAATCTAATCAGTTCATCCTCACATACTTATACAAACTTGAGCCAAGTTTGGTCAAAATCCGTCAAGCGGTTCTGAACTTATTGCGGTAACAAGGTCCGGACGGACGCACGGACGGACGGACAACCCGAAAACATAATGCCTCCGGCACCACCTTACGGTGGCGGAGGCATAAAAACTATAAGAAAATTAAAAATGTTGCCAATTTAAGGAAGAAATAGTGACCGAATTGGCTCTAAAATAATCCCTGTACTGAATGGAATTGGGGAATATTTCTGTAGCCTGATAATATTATTGACTTACGTATGCAGGTTTGTGTTCATATCCATAAGTGACTTGCTAAGATCCATTGCCCCATCATCCTCAATACAATTATTTCCTAGATCCAGGATCTCTAGAGGGGTGTTCTTGACCAGCACTCTGGCGAGATATTTGGCTCCGTCTCTCCTGATCTTGTTACTGTTCCATTAAAAAAAAAGAAGAGAAGAATTATATTTATTTCTAATGTTCAGTTACAAAACAGTCTAATGATTTAAAGAACTGGTACTTTGTTTATAAACAAAATAATGAGTGTTATAATACAAATAATCAAAGAGTAAAAGATTACATTTAAAAAGAAACAGTGCACAATAAGGAAGACCAGGGACATGTGACACAAAGAGATTTGATTAATTTTGCAATTAATCGCATCTCTTTGGTATATATTTTGCCATAGAATTACATTGTTCAATTAATAATCATTTAAGTTAAACTGCATTTTCTGTATTACAGGCCCCAGCAGGACTTGATGTAAAGTAGAAAAGTATAAACATTAAATAGCACAAATTGAAAAGCCTCCAAATCTTAGGCCTAAGGAATTTTTTCTTACAGAATAGCTAATAAATTTTTGATGAATTATATGTCAAATCATTTATAAGCAAAGTTCTTTGATGCCAAGGCTACCTGTACTTGCATTGGGGGTATTTCCAGAAATATAAATATTCAAATGAAAATTATGGTAAAGTTATGAAAAAGTATGGTAATGATCCCTAACTATTTCAGCATAGTGTAAATACCACAAGCTAAATATCTTTCTCATTTCTTAAAACCAAAAAAACGATTATTGTTGACTGACCAGGCAAGATCCAGGTACTTGAGGGCGATGTTTTCAACGAGCATCTCTGACAGCCTCTCCGCTCCTGTATCCCGGATGTCACATTTCTGAAGATGGAGTTCCGTGAGCGTGCTGTTAACTTTCAGCATCTTGGCGAAATGGATCGTTGTTTCCTCCTGCTGGCTGAACAAGAGAGGGCGGTTTATGCACAACGCTTTCAGCGTGCTGTTGTAGTTAAGTACAGTGGCAAAGGCAATCACGCTCTGTGTATCCTGTAAAACAAGAAGAAAGAATGAGGATGCATTTATGCTCGTATGAGTGAATTCAATAAATCGGCAATAATTACATTTAAATCTATGTTAAAGTTGGGCCCGCTAGGAGAATTAATCTTTATAGTTTGAAGAACTGAAACGGCTACCCTGGGTAAATAAGACGCATTATTATCAATATCATTAACAAAAGAAAGCTACCAGGCTTGGCGTTTCTTGTATAAAGCACACCACTGTACACTAAAAATGTATCTAGGAATGGCCAATGAAGTTTGTGTACAGAAAATACAGTGTGTTCACATCTAATGCAGATATAATCTGCACTGAGCATAAGTACGAATATTCCTCGAACCTGATTTTAGGAACCGATCATAAACCTTGAGGCACAAAATGATACATAATTTCGAGATATTGTGTATTAACCCTAATTCCAGGGGGGTTAAGTTCTGGTGGTTCCTTTAAATTTCTTTTTCTCCAGTTTTTTGGCCCTGTGATTTTTTTACTTCAAAATCTAATCTGTTCATGCTTATACGTATGTGAGCCAAGTTTGGTAAAAATCTGTTTAATGGTTCTAGTGTTATCGTGACAATGAGTAGCATGGAAGGAAGCACACAAGGATAGATGGACAACCCCAAAAACATATAGCATCTTGCAAAACCTTGCATTGGCGGAGGTATGAAGATTAGTTTGATTTGTTGTTTTTGTTTTCACAATGTAGAATAATGAACACCGGCTATTCAAGTGGATGAATAATTCATTTTTGTTTTAAGAAAATGGAATATTGACAACTGCCCTTTAAGGATAGTACTTTGATTTACACCTCAAGGCATCAAGCTGTGATAGTATGTTACATGAATTTACCTGACCAATGGCCTGTAACATAAAAGATGCCATTAGACTTACAATAAATATTCATCGTAAATCTGTGGCAAAATGTGTACCAAAGTGAAAACAACTAATTGCAAAATCAATGGTATCTCTATATGTTACAGGCCCCTGGTGATCAGATGCCCAGTGACAGCAATGCTGAATTGACAGCGGCCAGTGCCATACCTCATTTATTAGACCCAAGAAGACATTAAAACCTCCCTTATCTTATGAAGTTACCTGATCTGTATCTCCAATATCCAGTGACTGTAATGCTGTGTTAACCTGTAGCACACCGGCCAGTGCCATTCCTCCTTTGTTACCAATCTTGTTCCCAGTCAGTTTTAGCTCCTGCAGAGTTTCATTGACCTTAAGAAAAAAAAAAGAGTGAAAAGTACCACTTCCAATACCATTACCAATATAGGTACTTCATTATAAGTTCTTTTCATTATCCTTATCATCATAATCTTCTTCATCATCATCAACATCTTCATTATCATCATCATCATCATCATCATCATCATCATCATCATCATCATCATTATCATCAACATCTTCATTATCATCATCATCATCATCATCGTCATCAACATCATCATCATCATCATCATCATCATCATCAACATCTTCATTATTATCATCACCATCATCACCATCATCACTATCATCATCATTGTCATTATTATTGTCGTCATCATCATTACCATCATAATCATGATCATCATCATTATCATCATGATCATCATCATCGTCATCAACATCTTCCTCATCATCATCATCATCATCATCATCATCATCATCATCATCATCATCATCATCATCATCATTATCATCATCCTCTCCTCCTCCTCCTCCNTCCTCCTCCTCCTCCTCCTCCTCCTTCTCATCATCGTCATCATCATCATCATTATAATCACTATTAAATAGCCATCACTATCATCAACATACAGGTAATCATCCTTGCATATTAAGACAACATGAGTTAATTTCAGATAGTATCTGCGGAGTTTTTTAGTCATTCATTTTACCTGGAGACCATTAGCTATCGTGACACCGCCCTCAGGCCCTAGATCGTTACCCATCAGACTTAGTCTCCGCAGGGCACATGTCTCCTGTAAATTGAAGAAAAAAACTTGAGTTCACTCAATCCATAGTTGCTATACATTAATCATCTTACAATTCCTTTCCATTGCACTAATTTTATCATGAATAATCAACATTGTCATCTTCGTCATTGTCGTCGTTGATGTCCTTGTCTTTATCATCATTATCATTGTAATGCTCTTTACTCTGATGTTTTTAATTCATGCACTACAAAACTGACCATCAGCATTTCTATGAAACATGTACTAATCATATCATTTTTGCAACAACAAAAGTCTACTGTATATGTAGATGCAAATAATTGTGGACTATTTATTGGATACAAAATAAAAATGCTAACAGCAAAATATCTGTCCCAACAGCTAAGCGAAATAAAGCATGACACAACTTTATGCTTTTCACTCAGGAATGTAAAAAGAGAATTTACATGAATCTATTAAAGAGATATATCTACGAATATTCTGAAAAATTTAAAAGCAATTCGAACAGAAGTTCTGTAAAATCAAAGTTGATCATTCAATCGTTTATTTTTCTCATTAAGTGAGGTGAAAATGAGCTTACACTAACTTATCTAAACAACATTTCAGATCAGTTACTCGCGATTTGATCTGAAGGAAGATTTTGAAAACTGACCTTAAGTAGTTCCGCGATGTGTTCCGCGCCTTTGTCAGTGATCTGGTTATATCTCATGTCCAGCCCCGAGACGTACGTATTGTTCGCGAGAACCTTGAGCAAAACGAAGACGTCTTCATCTTGGAGCTTCTTGTCCGTCAGGAGGTGATTGTTCCCTGGCATCTCCATCTCCATGTTGTCCTTGGGGTCACTACAGGTCAAAGGTCATACAGTAGGTCATGTCAAAGGTAATTCTTCTTGGAGACTTAGATAAGAATGAGAGTGTTTTTCTTTCAAGACTACCAATCAAAACATGCAAGAAACTGGTATCATATTAATATGTTTTGCTTGAAAACATCAAATTCTATCCAAAATGTCACTGGAGGTCAAAGGCCAAAGTTCATATTAAATGAAATTAAATACTAATGAGAATACTGCTTGGGAAAAACATGTTTTTGAGGTTGTTTCTAATCTTTCTATGAAATTTGCGCATTCAATTGGATTTTGTACTTGTCGATTATGTGCTTTGGTGGAAATTGAATGATTATTATAATTTTCATTACATTTGAATCAAAATGAAGGGCAGGATTCATCTAAATGTGGGGATGGGTCAAGCCCCCTTTACTTTTATGAAAAATAAATAATCAATGTATTTCAGTCTCTAATTACACCAAAATTGAAGAAAATGGAGACCATATGCATCTGCATTGATCAAAAGAATTAAAATCAAAATTCTTTGAAACTACTTTCAAACCTCTACAGGTGTAAAATCAAACAATTCATTTGTGAACTAAAACAATTAACTAGTCTACATTTTCACAGGGTCAGTATGCATGTGTGAAAAATGAACTGGGTTTTGAGTTTGATGGAATGATTATGATAATAATGTGAGTGTGATTGGCAATCATGACACTAAAATGTCACTACATTTAATATACCTACAGTGCATAAGCTAACTACTAGATAATATAATCATAGTACTACATGCAATTCTATAGCACAGGTTAATAAATATCCTGTACTCTTTTGAATACATTTGTGCTATTTTCGATAAATATGTGATGATATTGTGCTGTCAAATTCATTCTGCATGCTACATGCATTTGAAGCGGAAATAAGAAAGGAAATAAAGGATGGGTACATTCTTTATTCATTGTGGAAAAAGGGGAGGTCCCTCCTAAATTGTATAGCTTCTAGTTAATAGGCAACAAACGGTTTATTACATAACTGTAATTTTCTCTTCTATGAATTATAAGTCACAAAGCATAATGTTCATAAAATAATGAAAATTCAATTTAAAAAGAAAATCTTGTCAGTAGCGATGACAATTTTCATTGCTACTATAAGGGGTCTGAGGGGTCTCGAGGGGTCTCCGTACATCGAGAAATTATCCCAAGTTGAAATAATTCCCATTTATCTTGGAAACTTATCGTATACTGACAAATTGTATGGTTTCTGAATTTAATTCATCCTTTGGATCAACCTTCACTTTGGGTGCACTACAAGGAATATCATAAAACAATTTTAAGTTTATGATGCTTAAAAATAGAAAATGCATACACACTGCATAAATGCTAGCTACTCTAAAACGGTCACTGCAAACATCAACCAAACATTATTACTTACTTCTCAGAAAGCTCCCACCTTTGTTACCAAAAAGATCATGCATAATTTGAAATATCAGGAAACAAGGGTTAAAAAGCCAAGCAAAGGTATAGAAGTCAGCATTAAAACAGGCAAGAATCATTTTGAAATTAGAAATCATACTGAAACATTGACAAATTAGGAACACTCAAACTCTGAAAAGAAAGAAGCTCATAAGAGTTATCAGTTAAGTTCCCCAGGAAAAATCTGAGAATTAATCTTAGACAAGGTTATAAAAATAACAATAATAAGCTAATGACTTGAATGTTCTTTATAAACTTTTTGTATTATAAATTTATGTTAATTAGTGGACTGTAATCAATAATCAATAATCTCAAATGGCATCTAATCAAATGAAAGATTAGGTTCTACTTTTGGATTTGATACCATGTACTGAGGAGGTGTTGCCAAAAAATTGTGATCAATTGCATCCTGCATTTGATTGGCACGTGCATTCATGCACTTCTTGTTACAAGCGCAGAAAATGTGCAATGCATAAAATAAATATGAACATTTTAATTTGCGATTAATTTGTAATTGCTGTGTGATCAATGGCAACTTACTAGCAACGCCCCCTTAGAGATACTATAAAAGAGTATGAGAAATTAATCTTTCCACCAAAGGAATAAGCTGCAATACAGGGCTTCTTGATAAGAGTGTGTGATAAAATGGATATTGAACAAATCATAAGATCAACAAGCACTGTTCAGGGCGCTACATGCCAAAATGACTAGGGCAACAAAATTGAGTCATCTAGCAGTATAAACAGTATAAATCATTTACAGTCAGTGAATTATTTGCATGAATCCAGTTACAATATCTATCATTTGACCAACTTCACTAACAGCAAAGCCAAATTTAAATGTAATACCTTTGTGTGCAGCTGCTTTTACTTGCATTTATGTTTTCGTCAAGAAAAATTGATGTTCAGGAAAGTGATTTATGAAAACAATTCTTGTAGCACCCTGCTTTTGTATGCCATCCTATATCATGAGTGAGCAAATAGCCATGCATCAAGTCAAGTATTAGCAGGTCATCCACCAATTGTAAAAAGAAAATGAATGAAACGCTGGCTATTCTCTAAAACTTTCCAAAGATGTACTTCAATTATCTCCAAATAAAAAGACACAGTAGAATGTGTTCAAATTAATCAACCTGCTACCAAATTTCATGAATATATACCTCTTCTTTTTGCCATTTTTCATGGTACTAGCATGTTAAAAGATTATGAAAAATTGATGAGACAAAAAAGAATTGTCGATTACATACATACATAGTAAGCACACAAAAACATTTTGAGGCAAAAGAAAAATATTCTCCTGAGAGTTTTGATTTCAATTTTAAGGCATTAAAATTTTCAATGATCAAAGACAAATATATCCAAAAAGGATACTCGTTTCTGATCCAAAATCATATCCATACATGTATGTAATTGAAAAATTAGGTTTTTTAGAAAACAGTATGAAAAAACAAAGCGATAAATTATACAATGGCATAAAGAATATTAATTAATTGATGTGCAAAGAAGACAAATTTATCTGAATTAATAAATTTTCTTGTTTAGATGAAATAATATCCATGCAATATTGCGAATAAGTTTTTAAATGCCCTCCACAATTAGCAATGCAAGCATATATTTGTATATTTTGCTTTAACAAATAGCAGTAAAGTGCTTGCTACGTACTGTAAGAAAATCAGGACTTACTTTTTTACCATACGTCTAAGATAGAGAAAGATATGAAACTGTAGCATATTAGAATTACTTTTAATTGTTTTTATTTTTTTATTTCTAGAGGTATTTTTGAAAAATAAATCTATAAAACAATTTGGTTTGTGCAAAGAGAAGCTTCAAGAAGAAAATCTACAAAGGAAAATCTGTAGAATAGTAATATTGAGTGTCCCCCCTAAAAAATCCCTGGTATATTAATTCACTTGTATATTCATATAGAGTAATTTCATTAAAAAAAGATGAATAAACTTTCAGGCCTAAAAGGGGTCACAGCAATTTATTTTATGAGCACTTTTCTACCAAGGCAAGATATTGCAGAACTATAGGAAATCTATAGAGGGCACTGCTGCCAGAAAATGGGGTCCCCATGGCAATTGCCTTGGGTCGTATTAGTCCAATTCAATGCTTGAATTCTAATTTATCAAAATCAGTCCAGCTACAGTAGTCACCAATTATATGATTATTTCTGGTAGAAATGTAAAATATAAGATATGTGGTCTGCAATTAATTCTGAATGTGACCAGTTTGCAGGGACAATTTTGGACGCTAGGTATCATAGGCACTAGAGTGACAAATAAAAAAATGAAAAATTTTGATTTGCAAAGCATTTACAATCTTTTAAAAACAAGTATTGAGGTCAAGAAATATAAAATAATGTAGGACAATGTATTCAATAGTCAATAACTTTTTCTAATTAGAAATATATATACATTTTATTTTGTTAATGTAGCTAAAAAATAGATGTATTTATAAGTCTTTACTGCCCATGTTGTACAGAAAGCGTTTCAATCAGAAATTGGGGAAGAGGCGGCGATGGTAAATAGAGGGGATGGGGATCGAGGGTGATAGGAAACTCCATGCACAATCACTAACACAAAACCAATTTTTAGGGAAATGAAATGCAGGATAGATAATGAATATAGCAATACTGCAAAATTACATTAAATCTTCATTAGACTGAAACTTTTGTCCGTTAAAATTATTTTCCAAAATTAATCTGTATTACTCAAATAATCAGATGGCAAAATTATGTAAAAAAAAGTGACAAAGAAAAACAAACTTACAGCTAGCTTTCCATGTTTACACCTGTTTATAAAATTTGAAATGATTTTTGTGTGTTCCTAAATGGAAATTGTTAAACTGTTTTCTTTTTATCAACCGATAGTACAGCCAACACTCATGGCATATTAGAATTATTATAATTTTCATCATTCATGAATGCCAGCTGGAATTGATCAGAAGGCCTGAAATCACCTAAAATACAACATTTTGCACACAAAAATTATATAATGTCCTGAAAATAAACTGCCAAACTGAGGGCCTGAATTCGGGCTTTTCCCCCCAAACTACCAATTCTTGATTACCGGTATTCCCCTTTTTAAAGGAAAATTAGTCATGAAATTTTCTTACATGATCTGATCATCTCTCTCCTTATCGAGCACCTTCATGATTAAAGGGTTTGGTTTGACATCAAGCTCCATGCACACATCCTCGTATCGAGTTTGCACCGCGGCTGGATCCATCTCGAATTCTGGGCGGGGCTTTAGCAGGTCTCACAGTTCTGAACACTTGAATCCTTGCTTTAGACCTTTATAGAAAATATATCAAATTTAAAGTGCAATCATTATCAAGTTCATCTCACGTTTGACTTCAAATTAGCCTCACATTACACCCACATGTCTTGTCTTGGTTACATTAATGATTAAAAAACAGATTGGTACGGTACTTGGTCTTGGGACTTGGCAAAGTCAAGATGTATGATGGGGTCACATTAATTCGTAAAGTTTTTCTAGAGCATTTTTAGATCGTGATACTTAGCAAAATATATCACTTAAAATACAAAATTGTTTTTTAAAATCTTGGCATGAAATGGAAATATATATTTTAGGCTTGAAATATTTCTAAAAAGAAAATCAATTCACTAAAGAATCATGGAGATATCGCGATATCAAAATTTGATTGGCGAAACGATCGCATCGCTCCATGCTGGAAAATGGCGAAAATTGTAATTAATAACAAACTGTGTCATATTAATTCGTAGACCCTGTTTTGCACAGGATTTACCGTAAAGTTGCTTCCATCTAAGATGCAAAATTTACAGCAGTTTGACCACAAAATATCAAGGAATCGAATGGTATGACTGCTAACTTACAAATTTGATGATTTCTGTTCGAAAATTGGA
>BQKZ01006483.1:10725-47154 GCA_036244855.1 Temnopleurus reevesii | reverse complement strand
CCAATTTCTTTCAAACTTACAGTGTGAAGCTCAATTATGTATAAGTATGTGAGGAAGAACTGAAATTTTGGGTTCACAGGGTCAAAGGTCGCAGTACCCAAAATTTGTAAAATGTTTTTGATTTCTGATGGCATGGAACAAACAAGCCGTACATATCTTTCTGATTGCGTGATGGCGGAGGCATAAATTTCGACCGTGTGCGGTCGAGGATTCATCTAGTTTATACTTATCTTCTGCATTTCAGTCGAGTACATGTGTGCTCGACAGATCTCCTTACTTCACTTTTTAATGCCTCCGCCACCGTAAGGTGGTGCCGGAGGCATTATGTTTTCAGGTTGTCCGTCCAGACCTTGTTACCGCGATAAGTTCAGAACCGTTTGACGGATTTTTACCAAACTTGGCTCAAGTATGTATAAGCATGTGAGGATGAAGTGATAATTTTGGGTTCAATGGGTCAAAGGTCAAAGGTCACAAGGCCCCAAAACTTGTAAAAAATCACCCAAAATAGCTTGTTACCGCAATAAGTTCAGAACTGCTGGAAAGATTTTGACCAAACTTGGCTCAAGTATGTATTAGCATGTGAGGATGAACTGAATAGATTTTGGGTTCAATGGGTCAAAGGTCAAAGGTCACATGGCCAAAAAACTTGTAAAAATCACCCAAAATAGCTTGTTACCGCAAGAAATTATGTTTTCAGGTTGTCCGTCCGTCCATCCGTCCGGACCTTGTTACCACGATAAGTTCAGAACCGTTTGACGGATTTTGACCAAACTTGGCTCAAGTATGTATAAGCATGTGAGGATGAACTGATAATTTTGGGTTCAATGGGTCAAAGGTCAAAGGTTACAAGGCCCCAAAACTTGTAAAAAAATCACCCAAAATAGCTTGTTACCGCGATAAGTTCAGAACCGTTTGACGGATTTTGACCAAACTTGGCTGAAGTATGTATAAGCATGTGAGGATGAACTGATTAGATTTTGGGTTTAGTGGGTCAAAGTTCAAAGGTCACATGGCCAAAAAACTTGTTAAAAGTCACCCAAAATAGTTTATTACCACAATAAGTTCAGAACTGCTGTACAGATTTTGACCAAATTTGGCTCAAGTATGTATAAGCATGTGAGGATGAACTGATTAGATTTTGGGTTCAGTGGGTCAAAGGTCAAAGGTCATTGGGCAGAAAAACCTGATAAAGCTCATTATTGTTATAACTTCTAACATAAAAATTGAATCAATTTCTTTCAAACTTACATTGTGTAGCTCAAATATGCATAAGCAGGTGAGGAAGAATTGATGAGATTTTGGGTTTACAGGGTCAAAGATCGCAGTGCCCAAAATTTGTAAAATTTTTTTGATTTCTGATGGCATGGAACAAACAAGCCGTACATATCTTTCTGATTGCGTGATGGTGGAGACATAAATTTCAACCGTGCGCGGTCGAGGATTCATCTAGTTATCTATTTAAATTTTCTCCTCAAAACTATTCACTACCAAACTTTATGTACAGCTAAAACAAGACCTTGAACTCAATCATCAATCTCATTAGGGATTTTTGTGAATATAATGATCTTTGTCAGTCCACATTTTTTTCATGCTTTTTTAGTCAAATCTGAATAGTCTTTTGAGCTGGCCTTCATGAAAATGTTTCAAATTCAATGAAGAATCAATGTTTTTGCATGTATCTCACTTACATTTTATTTCAATAATGGAAGTAAATATATTTTCAATGAATGAAATAAGTAAACCCTTCTTATTTGATACTGATGTTTATTTTTAATAGTTTTCCAAAACTTCTTTAGATTAAGATAATTTGTTCTATCTTTCAGACTGCTGTTCAGAACTACATCCGTTTGTTTGAGCCTCTTGTAATCCGGGCATTGAAGCAGTACACAGTGAGTAGCTGTGTGGTCTTACAGCAGCAGGTCTTGCATCTCCTAGCCCAACTTGTTCAGCTCAGAGTCAACTATTGTCTTCTCGATTCAGATCAGGTAAATTTAATTCTAAACTAAAGATAAGTCTCTCTGAGAATGTAGACCTTTGTGTAAAAGCCAGATATTGTCATTCTTCAAAGCAAAATTATTTCTTACGCATGCAATGAAGCAGTAAGCTGTGAGTAGCTGTGTGGTTTTACAGCAGCAGGTCTTGCATCTCCTAGCGCAACTCGTTCAGCTAAGACTTAACTATTGTCTCCTTGATTCAGATCAGGTAAATTTACTTCTAAACTAATGTGACAGCACTCTATTGTAGACCTCTGTCGCGCAGCTTCATATTGCCTTTTATTTTTCAGAACTCCTGAGACTTTTGACCTTTGATCACAGAGAAAAAATGCTATTCCTATACTTTGTTCACATGCAGTAAATGTTGGGAAAATTTCCTCACCCATCAAGCACAGGGCTGCCAAGTCTCCTGGATTCCGCAGGAGACTCCTGGAAATGGGCCACAATAAATGCATGTTTTTGAGCAATCTCCTGGATTATGGAAACATTGATGCCATTAGGTTGTGTGCATTTTATAGACATCTACTGGATTTCTTCCACAATCTCCCTGATTGTTGCTGTTAAATGTTGGTAGCTCTGCAAGCATTCTGTCTTTTTACAGATTATCATCTCAGATTTGTTTAACCCTTGAACCCTAGGATTGCTACACTATGTAAGACACCTTACAATAATAATTAGATTGTGTAGATATTTTGGCAAATTTTCAGATATTCTGATAATATTAATCACTGTTCCCTTTAGATTTCTGACATACTGATGTCTTGAGAATGATCCCATTATCATGTAAACCTTGTATATTTGCTTAAATTCTATCCATCTTTTTACAATTTGCTTAGAATATAAAGAAAAGTGAAATTTCATATGGAATAACATCTGTATACTTTATTTGTTTTTAGATTTTCCTTAACTTTGTCATCAAGCAGTTTGAGTACCTTGAAGAAGGACTTGTCAAGTAAGTCATATCTCTGTTTGATTATGTGATATTTTTGTTGTGAATACATCATCTGGTTGGGACTTTTTTCCAGTTCTGATATGTATAATTGTAATGCCACTCTACTTTGAACACCATATTGGGACACACTATAGAGATACTTATAGGTCCACTCTAATTATGGAACAAGATTGTATGACAGAGGTGACGCAAATCACCATCACTTCCTGAAATTACTGTCTCAATACAGTGAAGTGGTCACTCCATCAACCAGCAGGGTTTTGTCACATTTCAGAAAGACTTTGCTAAACTTTTGTCTCTCCTGGTAATTACGTTGTCGATTCCTCAATATATCATTGACTAGAATTGGTAGAAGTTAAACTATTGTAGAAGTGAAAACTTATTAAGTGGTATTGTGAATTACTGAGAAATATAGGATTATCTTTTTTTGCTAGTATTGAATTCATTTATCTTGAAAAAATCATGATATTATAAAATTTGATGAAATTCAGTTTGAATGTTTACAATAGTGTTAAGATAGTTTATATTGCATGGTATATCAGTAAATAAAACACAAATGAAATTCTCTCTTGCAGAGGATATGAGGTACTGATTCCGCACATATTTAACTTCTTGGTTCTGCTGTCATATGAGAGATTCCATAGTAAACCTGTCATTGCTATGCCCAAGATCATACAGCTATGTGATGGAATTATGGCGAGTGGACAGCAAGCTTCTACACATAGTGAGTGGTTTTCATCTGATAGATGTGGTGATGAGGGAATGGGACGGGTGGGAGGGGGTCGGGTATGGGTGGTGGGAAGGTAAGGGAATAGGAAGATGGTGGAGAGAGGGGAGGAAAATAATGGAATGATCAATTGCTATGCAATTATGCGATAGGATTATGACGAGTGGACAGCAGGCTTTAACACATAGTAAGTGATCTACTTGTGATACATGTAGATGTGGTGATGAGGGGATGGGAAGGGGATGGAGAGGGGGCAGGGTATTGGAGAGATTCTATAGTAAACCAGTCATTGCTATGCCCAAAATTATTCAACTATGCGATGAAATTATGGCGAGTGGACAGCAGGCTTTAACACATAGTAAGTGGTCTACTTGTGATAGATGTGGTGATGAGTGGATGGGAGGCGGAGGAAGTTAGAGGGAGAGTAAGGGAATTTGGAGATGGATGATACAGGGGAGGAAAATAATGGAATGATTTCATAATGAACCTGTCATTGCTATGCCCAAGATTATCCAACTGTGCGATAGCATTACGGCCAGTGGTCAGCAAGATTCTACACATAGTGAGTGACCTTCTCGTGATAGATGTGGTGATGAGGGAATGGGAGGGGGAGGAGATTGGAGGGAGGGTAAGGGGATAGGGAGATGTAGGAGAGAGACCTGTTATTACTGAGATTAGATGCATGTGATATGGGATTATGGCCAATCGATAATAGTTATCTACATATAGTAAATTATCATTTTATTATAGGGGAGGGGGTTATTGGATTGAATGGGACAGGAAGAAATGGAGGAAAAGAATAATCACACCAGAAGCGGGGCATAATGATAAAAAAAAATATCATGCTGTTGACTTTACTTTGAAAAAAGTTTTGAATGACAGCAAGAAATAAACTTCATCAAAATGTACTGTATTTAGATATTTTGATTAATAAAATGCTCAATACCTATGTTACCTAAGTGTACTAAATAAGTAGCTTCGCATACACATATATCTTTCTGATTTTGTGGAGAATATTATTATACATAGATATTTTTTTTAATTTACAGTTGTTCCAGCTCTGAAGCCATTGGTTCATGACCTGTTCATCTTGAGGGCTAACAACAAGTCAGAATCAGCCAAGGAGTTAGACACACAGAGGGAAGTAGTCGTCTCAATGCTACTGAGACTCATTCATTACAGCCAGGTACACTTTTATTTGTAATCATAATCGGATTTCGTCATGTGAGCCCCGCATATTGAATTTTAGGTGTCACATTCTCCCTGTAATGGATTCATATTTGATAATCATATCTTGCTCTTAACGATAGGCATCTGTAGCTTTAAATACTGTTCTTACTCTGAATATTTTTAGATTATTATAATTTTTAACTCATTACATTTTTCAAACTTTTATAGTTTGAAAATGCATGTTACAATTTGCAAAGTTGCAGTTGATTTGCAGTTGATTTTGAACACCCTAAGGGGATGTTACTACAAAGTTGCAATTGATCACAAATCAACTGCTAATTAGTCGCAAATTGGAATGTGCGTTTTCATTTGTACACTGTTTGTGCTTTTGAAAAGCTGCGTATGAAACAATAGTTTTGATTTTGCAGTTGATCACAACTTTGTAGCAACACCCCAAGAATGATCCAAATATGATAAATACACAGTTCATACATTCCAATTTGTTATTCTCGGCTTGTCTACCAGGTATTGGAGATGTTCACATCAGTCTTACAGCAGGCACACCGTGAAAATGAAGAAAAATGGAAGCGTCTCTCTCGACAAGTTGTGGACATGATTCTACCTCTCTTGGCAAGACAACAGGTACATTTTAAAGCATTATGATTGTGGCTGCAGCTGTTCAATGCATAAATTTACAGCAAAATTACTTTGATTTGCTTTCTAGAAATGTGTTCTTTGTGTAGTTTACAAAAGGTCAAGCTATAAAAATAATGTACGTCTGAACCCATTCAGGGTCTCCCCAAAATAACTCATCTTTGTTTGAACTGATTTTTTTTTTCGTTGATATTACTAGGTAAAGTGTTCTCAAATGGTTCTGGGAATAGCAGTTCATAAAGTAAAGTGAAATGGGAGAAAAGTGGAGGTTAAATGTACAAAATGTTTGGCTAGTTCATGAAATTGTACCTGAATTGAAAGATTTCTAAGTATTTTACTTTTCCTCACTCTGGACTAGACAATGTATTCTTCTTGTGTAACAGATAAAACCAGCTTTCATTGATAACAATCAATTTAAAATTTCGTCATTCGTATTTAACATTTCAATCAATGAAATTAATCATTCTCTCTTTCAGATTAATCTGGACACTCCAGTAGCATTGGACATCCTTCATCATCTATTGAGTACAGTAGCTCCTAGCTCTCTGAGACCTGTTGACATTCTCTTGAAGGCTCTCCTTTTAGTGCCCTATGATCAGGTAAAGCTCACCTCGCTCACTCATGCTTGTTATCTTCTTTTAGCTCTTCTGTTAAGCCCTGGTCACATAGGGCCCTGGAAGCAACATGATTCACCCTGACTCTTTGTTAATTCACAGTTGACTGCCTCAGAACAACGAGTCGGGGTGAATCGTGTTGCTTCCGGGGTCCTATGTGACCGGGGCGTATGACCCTTATGATCAGGTAAAGTATATGTCCTGAGTACAGTAGCTCCTAGCTCCTTGAGACCGGTTGATATTCTCTTGAAAGCTCTCCTGTTAGTGCCGTATGATCAGGTAAAGTACCTTGCAATATCACCTCCTGAGTACAGTAGCTATTCTAATATTGTACCTTGTAATGTCATCTCCTGAGTACAGTAGCTCCTAGCTCACTCAGACCGGTTGACATTCTCTTGAAAGCTCTTCTGTTAGTTCCCTGTGATCAGGTAAAGTACCTCTTTCGATAATGATAGCGGCATTCTCATGAAATATTCCAACCCTCCATGGACTTGCATTCATTTTGTCAATGGCTGGGGACCTCATTAATCGCCATAGACTTTGTACACAAAAAGGTATTCGTGCGGGACTATAATAGAGGTGGTTTATTTTACAATTTAGCCACGATTACCTGTCTCCTGTATTGTGCTTTACAAGTTGCAATGAAACATACCAAAGCTCAGTTGCTCATATCTTGAATAACCATACAGACAGTTGTTTCTTACCGATACCCAAATCGCACTTGGGATTAGAGTGGGTGCATGCTTATGGTTTGATCACTATGTCTAATGTCTTACTGGGTGTTTATTTGTTTGTTATTCCTCTCAGGGTAATGTTGTGTCCATGCAGCGATGGCTAGCTATGTGTCTAGCCTTATTGGGAGTTTTAACAACACGGTCCAAAGAAGAAACTATCCTATCAAGTCTTCAGGAGCTTGGTTTGACAGCTTATATCTTTATCTCTGTCCTGTACACTTACAGTTATCCGTTTGTTGTTTCCCACAGGGTAACGTTGTGTCCATGCAGCGATGGCTAGCCATGTGTCTAGCCCTTCTTGGAGTGCTAACAACACAATCTAAAGAAGAGACAATTCTTTCAAGACTTCAAGAGCTTGGTTTGACAGCTGATCTCTTCATCTGTGTCCTGGATGCCCAACACACCAAGGAAGATGCACTCAATGCAAATATGACTCCACCAGAAGAAGTTCTTGCAAGGTTAGTCAGAAACTGTTTAGAAAATTTCTTTTTAGCATCCAGATTTACCCTCTTCAAACTAGACCATTTGTTACCAAGTTCATACTAGGAGAGGGGGAATGGGATAGGGTAGGGGTCAATCTGTGTCCTGGACGCCCAACACACCAAGGAAGATGCACTCAATGCAAATATGACTCCACCAGAAGAAGTTCTTGCAAGGTCGGTCAAAACATTTTTAGAAACTTTCTTTCAAGCATCTTGGGTTGTGTTTCGTAAAGCTGTCCGTACATCTACACACAACTTTAGGAACAACTGGTGATCCTTTCTCATGTGCGATTTTGCACCAGTGGTTGTCAATGAGTGCAGAATAGGGTTACCAGTCATTAAGAGTTATGTGTAGATCTACGATCGTCTTTATGAAACACAACTCAGGTTAACCATACTTGAATGATACCATTTTTTATCAAGTTTATACCGGGGAGGGGCTATTGTGATTGGGGTAGGGGTCAATCTGTGTCCTGGATGCCCAGCACACCAAGGAAGATGCGCTCAATGCTAATATGACTCCACCAGAAGAAGTTCTTGCAAGGTCAGTCTGCAAATTTGTTGAAAATTTCTTTTGAGCATCTGGATTAACCTTATTCTTACAAGCTCATTTCTTACCAATTTCATACTGGGGAGGGGGAGGAAATGGGATAGGGTAGGGGTTTATCTGTGTCCTAGATGCACAACACACCAAGGAAGATGCACTCAATGCTAATATGATTCCACCAGAAGAAGTCCTTGCCAGGTCAGTCAAAAAATGTCTGGGAACTTATCTTCAAGCGTCCAGATTAACCCTATTTGAACTGGACGATCTCTTACCAAGTTTAGACAAGTGAGCGGATGATGGGATTGGGGGAAAAAGCCATGGGTCAAGCTGTGTTGTAGATGGAGAACCTCCTCTCAAGCGGGGGTTCGAGCTTGGGCAGTTAGGAATATTCTTTTCATCTTTCCAGAAAATTTTAGACTTCAGCCTGTCAGTACCAGCACTCTAGCATTTCAAGGAGCTAATATTCCTTCCTTATACCCATTCACCCCAACTGGGAAGATTGCAGCTACATGTGGAGTGTTTTTTGCCAGTGGAAATACATTCCATAGTTGAAATTTAAAAGCATCGTCATTGATTTTGTTTCTGAATAACGTGTAGTTTTAAGGAAATATGCCACTCCAATCAACAATAAGAATCTAAAAAATCAATTGAGTTTCTACAAATCAACATTAATTCTCCTGACTCTTGACTGTTTGGCTTGACTTTCCACAGGTTTCTACTTCAAATTGTTGGATTCACTGTAACAAGTGTGCAGAGTATGAGGGCCACCAAGCCCATAGATGTGTCAAGTGATCAATCATGTGACTTCCTTCCGCAAGAGCTATCCAGGCTTCTGCTGTCCATGACACACATGTTCAAATCAGGTGAGTTGTTTACTATTCATCCAAATGCTAAATGTATTCATTACAATTTTAATTTTGTGTGTTTTCCTTTCACCACACCTCTCTGAAATTGTAACCTTTTTAACTCTTTGTGCATTCACTCGTAAACCCCCTGTGTGTTGCATTATTTAGGGAGTGTACATATTACACTCCGAATCTGTGCAAAAGTGCGAAGGAAACAGGCCAACTAATGTTCATTGACGCGTAGAAAATATGGAATGGGTTAAAATTTAGACCAGCCATTTGAGCAGGAAGGGACCATAGATGTTTTTATATGTCATTCAATTTGAATGAGTTCCTTCAGGTATCAGTCAAAAGGCCAGTTGAATTGGATCTTACATACACTATTGTGCCAAAGCAAAGAATGCTTCCATTACATTTTTGGTGTGAAAGAATTTAAGATATAGAAATATTGTACCAAATGCGAAAAAGCTTGTGTAATAATTTTGATATTGTAGTATGGATGTGAAAATGTCACTTGAAATTTTTAGTAAGATGATTTTTAGTAAGATGATTTTTAGTAAGATGATTTTTAGTAAGATGATTGATGAAAAGGTTACTTAATCAGGCCTTTCTGAAGAGAGGATTAATTCCTGCCTTACATTATATAGATGATGATTTGCATATGAGAGAACATACCAAATGTACCACCTGAAGGATTATAAATGTTATTGAGGTTTTAATTCCATGAGTATTTGACTACCAAAAATAGTATGTAACGTTTATTTGTATTTTGTGATTATATTTAAAATGTTCAAGCCAATTAAAACACTAGTAAAACATACTAAGTATCGAAATATGTTTTTGTTTCTATTTAGGATCCTTTCGGAAAGTCGGGGCGATGATGGCTGGTCTAATCCACAAACAAGAGCAATCCAAATGTTGGTTTGCTTTACCCCAACTGAACGAGACATTCCACTCATTGATACAGACTGACCCTATTCTGGTGCTACAATGGTGTCAGGTAGGAAATTCTTCTTGTTTATTAACCTTTTGCATTGTCATATTTTTATCAGAGAAGCTAGCAATATTATACATAAAGTCAATATTATACAGAATTAAACCAATTTAATCAGTTCTTGTCTCACCCCAACTTGGATAAATACTTGACAGTGCATTTCTGAGATGCTGCGGAAAAAAAATTACATTCATACTCTGGCAGGAATCAAATTGACAAATGGCTTTACCAGACCTTCGAGAAACCCGAATGTGGATATAGCAATTCTGTATAATAGCAGCAGGTATTGGTACTGGGCGGGGAATTTTTTTTTTAATTTTTTTTTTTTCCTACTCAGCCCCCAATTTATTGACATGAAATTGACTTAGTTTTGAGAGTTCTTTACTGGATTCGTTTTTATATAAACTAAGGCATAAAGTATTCAAGATTTCAAGATAAATGTCAAAGCAGAATAATAATAAATATTTTGCTTATATCAGTGTAGCTGCTGTTGCTACTGAACTGTGACTCTTTTGACTGGTGGATGCAGATCCTACACACTCTCAAGAGTCTTTTTCTCAATCACTAATAAAGATCACTAAGAGTCGTGATCACTAAGAGGAAATTTTTCAGACTGGAGTGTGGTGGTTGTAATAACGATTCTTGTGTTTTTATCGCACCAGCTTCTGTTGCTACTGAACTATGACTCTACGGACTGGTGGATGCTTTTGTACTCTCTCACCTAGACTCATGTAACAGTCTACTTTTTGGTTTTCCATCTAATCAACTACAACGGTTACAATTAATTCAAAACTCAGCAGCACGGCTTGTAACACAAACAAAGAAATACGATGCAATATCCCCTGTCCTAAGAGAACTACATTGGCTACCCATTAAATCNGTGAGGAAGAACTTATGAGATTTTGGGTTTGTGGGGTCAAAGGTGGCAGTGCCCAGAATTTGTAAAATGTTTTTGATTTCTTATGGCATGGAACAAGCCGTACATATCTTTCTGATTGCGTGAGGGCGGAGGCATAAATTTTGACCGTGCGCGGTCGAGGATTCATCTAGTTAATGTTTAGTATTGTCCTTTCACTACACCTCTCTGAGATTAAGACCTGCCATGAGCTCATGAAAGGACAATAGATGCTTTTATTGGTCATTCAATTTTGAGATTTCTTTTTGGATATTGGTCAAAGGAGCAGTTTTGTTTGTTTGGGGGGGGGGTATATATGCAATATTGTACCGAAGCAGACATTGCCAATGCCACCTTTTAAGATGTAGAAATAATGTACCAAATGCTAAAAAGCTTGTGAAACAACTTGCTGTTTGGATGTGAAAATATTAATTGAAATTTCTCTTTGTCAAAGGATAGAAGATTGACTTAAAGTCTAAGAGTATACAGCCAGGCATTTTTGTAGAGAGAGTCACATTTTCTGCACTATGATTCCCGCTGTTTATAAACTATGTATTTTGCATTTGTTCCTTGTGATTATATTCAACTTTAACTGACTTCAAGGTAATCGAAGAAAAATATGCTAATTGAATCGAAATATATATATTTTTTTATAGGATCCTTTCGTAAAGTTGGTGCGATGATGGCCGGTTTAATCCACAAACAAGAGCAATCCAAATGTTGGTTTGCTTTACCCCAACTCAACGAGACATTCCATTCATTAATACAGACTGACCCTATTCTGGTGCTACAATGGTGTCAGGTGAGAAATTCCTCTCATTTATTAACCTTTTGCATTGTCATATTTTTTATCAGAGAAGCTAGCAATATTATACAGAATTAAAACAATTGAATCAGTTCTTGTCTCACCCCAACATGGATAAACACTTGACAGTGCATTGCTGCGAGAAAAAAAATCACATGCATACTCTGGCAGGAATCAAATTGACAAATGGCTTTACCAGACCTTCGAGAAACCCGAATGTGGATATAGCAATTCTGTATAGCAGCAGGTATTGGTACTGGGTGGGGAATTTTGTTTTTTAATTATTTTTTTTCCTACTCAGCCCCCAAATTATTCACATGAAATTGACTTTTAGTTTTGAGAGTTCTTTAAAGAATAATCATTAGTTTAAACTAAGGCATGGAGAATTTAAGATTTAAAGGTAAAGGTCAAAGCATGATAATAATAATTGCTGTGTTTTTATCGCTGCAGCTACTGCTGCTACTGAACTATGACTCTACGGACTGGTGGATGAGGATCTTACACACTCCTAAGAGACCCCCACTATCCAAGTCTTTGTCGTCTGGTAGTCTTGATCACTTAGAGACAAACCTTGAGACTGAACTCTCCACAGCTGAGCACATTATCAAGCAAGGAGCGCTCATCCTCTTCTGCGACTATGTGGTATGAAGATTGTATTTCTTTTTATTGAAAACAATCCTATGTAATGCCATCTATACTATCTTATTGGATGTACCCCAATCTGAATTGTACATAATAAAGTGGATGTAATTAAATTCAGGAATAGGTGCATGCATGAATATGTTGCCTTATAAAGAGTTAGATGAAGCTGCAGTATCACAATCTATCTTTAAGCTATGGTTATTGAAATCATTCAACAAACCAAATTATTCAATAAAACAAAATGATTTAAATTTAATTAACATTTTGAGTATGTGAACTAGGCAAGGATGTTACAGATTTGAAAAATTCTGTAATTACCTCTATTTATGTTACAAATATATCGACTGAAATCCAAAATGATAGATCCAAGGTTCCAAAAGAATTTCAATTGACCTAAAGTTGCTTCCATGGTAGACACATGAATAACATACATACACAACTTTTCATTGGCTTAACTGTATTTAAAGTGTTCTTAGATGATTTAGAAATGTAAATGATAACTTGTACATTGTTGTCCTTCATGATAGTTTCTTATTTGCTTTTGTCCATTACAGTGTGAGAATGAGGCAGATGCTGAGCCCTTGACTTGGCTTGTCGTCAATCATGTCAATGATATCGTCTTGCTGTCATATGAACTTCCTGTTCAAGATCTTGTAAGGTAAAGTCACATCAGTGCTATCAGATTGTTCCCTTATACATTTTTGATCCACAAATGTTATCATCTTGTATTCTTCTGAATGTCTTGCCCAAGATCTTGTAAATCCCCAGTCACATAGAAGCCCAGACTGAACATGGTTCAAGATGACTCTTTGTTCAGGGGCAATGAAATGTTAACTGAATGAAGAGTCGTGTTGAATCATGCGTTCTTAGGACTTCCAGTTCCATGTGACTATGACCAAAAAACTTGTATTAATGTTACAGATTTCAAAACTATTAATTGACTGTTGAATGGACTGAAATATATTGCTCAAACTTTCAGTCTACTTGATATTGTTCCTTCAGTCACTGATTACGCACTGGCATCTTTGTTGAATTTTTTTCAGAGATGTGCAAAGCTTGAAGGTTTAAAGTCATTTAAGTTGCTTTGTTAAAAATGTTCTTTCAGGAGAGTGGTTACAAATAACACACAGATTTTACCATTCCCTGCACAATGTGAGGATGAACTTCTTGGAGAATTTAGAGAAGAAGGATTTACAAATTACCGTTATGTTCTAAAGTATGAGATTATTTAGAAATTCTTCAACTCATTGAAATATCTTTTTTTTTTCAGTGCAATTCATCGCAACTCTGCTGCTAGCGGTCTCTTTCTACGTGCAATAAACATTCGCTTCTCTCATATGAACAACCCATGTCTTGTGAGACAAACGCTGCGGTTACTAGAGGGTATTCATCTAACTCAATCAGGTTAGTGGTCTCGCATTTATTTTTCTTGGTGTACTTAAGTTTGTATTCTTCAAAATGTGTACATTTAATACAAAATTGCCATTCAATGTTATTTGTAAATATTTATGTTCTTATATATTCATTCATGTGTTTTTTATTACTTTGAGATGAAATGTTTGGTAAAATTTTGCATGGTTTTGATAGTATGGGTGTGATTCAGATTTTAAGATCAATGTGAGAATATTGGCTGTACGTTATATCTCACATGAAGTTGCAAACGTTAATGTTTTTCGATAAAGGTACTCTCCTAACATTGCTGATTGAGAAGTTCTTAACAACTCACTGGCAATCTGTTGCTTATGGGCTAGCGTGCCAAATAATGGAGATGCTCCTTTCCGGTCAACCGTCAGAGACACAACTCACTCATGAAGAATTTACTAACTCTTTAGTATTTAGCTGAAAGTGTGTAATATTTGATTTTGAACTATGTGCTACTTTATGCATGGCTTTTTTCAATACAGGCACGCTCCTGGCATTGCTGATTGAGAAGTTCTTGACAACTCACTGGCAATCTGTTGCCCGAGTGGCTAGTGGGCTAGCGTGCTGGAGAGTGGAGATGCTCCTTGCAGATCCACCTTCAAGTACACAACTCCCTTATGAAGAACTCACTAAACCTTTTAGACTTACGTGATTTTGAACTATGTGCTACTTTATGCATGGCTTTTTTCAATACAGGCACGCTCCTGGCATTGCTGATTGAGAAGTTCTTGACAGCTCACTGGCAATCTGTTGCCCGAGTCGCTAGTGGGCTAGCGTGTAGAAGAGTGGAGATGCTTCTAGCAGACCAACCTTCAAGGACACAACTCACTCATGAAGAACTCACTAAAGTTTTTATTATATAGCTAAAAATTTGGTTCCATGATAAATGCTCCGGCGACAATTGCTCCGGCAAAAAACTGACACAGTAAGCCTAATGTCAAACCTAATCCCAAACCAAACCCTAACCCTAATCCTAATCTTGACATCATTCTGAATCATAAACCCTATCATAACCCTAACCCTAACCCTACTCCTAACTAGAAAAATGAACCGGAGCAATTGTCGCCGGAGCAACTGTCGGGTCACCAAAAATTTGTACATATGTGATTTGAAACTATTTGCTATTTTATGCATGTTTTTTTCAATACAGGTACTCTGTTAACATTGCTGATTGAGAAGTTCTTGACAACTCACTGGCAGTCTGTTGCCCGAGTGGCTAGTGGGCTAGCGTGCCGGAGAGTGGAGATGCTCCTAGCAGATCAACCATCTAGGACACAACTCACTCATGAAGAACTCACTAAACTTGAAGGATTCCTCAACTATCATAAACTAGCTCAAAAGTAAGTCAAATGTATTAATTGGGCCATTGAGCAGGTGAATCCATGATAGATTTATGTTATGTAAAGTGATTTCAAGTTCACTTGGATGTATACATTATTATGTCAGAGACCCCAACTGTTTTTAGGATATGCATGAGGCGTATTTTCATATGAATTCAACTTGTTCATTTTAATTGCATTGCACCTACCTCACCAAGGCTCGTATATGCAAGATCTCTAGATTGTCTACAGATCCTAGCTGCCCGTCTTGTAATGCCCTTTAAGAGTCCGTCTGCCACTTTGTGAGCGAATGTAATGCCTACCATCTGAGAGAAAGAATCTCCTCAAAAACTTCCCGACAACTGCCCTGACTGAGCTTAGCAAGGCAGACAATCTACTTATTGCCCAGACCAAGCTTATCCTCCTTGGGGACTCTTGCCAATACCTCATATCAATTCCCGGATTTCCATCTTAAAACACTGCAATATCTCCTTGATATACACCANTTAGCAGATCAACCTTCAAGGACCCAACTCACTCATGAAGAACTCACCAAACTTGAAGGATTCCTCAACTATCATAAACTAGCTCAAAAGTAAGTCAGATTGATTACAGACATTGATCAATATTCTTTTTGTTTAAGAAATTCTCAACTGCCAGAGATGTTCTAAATGCTACCTAAATGGTTGTTGGTGTACATAACATAAAGTAAGCTGTGAAAATATTATGCTTCAAAATAAACGGTTAGTGCTTAGTAAAAAAATGAAATTAAAGATATCACCTACATAGGTACACTGTGCAGTAATAAGGGTGAGAGAACACTTTATTCAATTTTCATAGATATCTTGATATATTTTGTATAACTTCTTTCTTTTTTTTGCATTCTTTCTTTTTTCATCATTCTGAATGTTATAACATAGAGAAAGCAGCTCGATTTAATAATTTATCTTAATGTGTGACAATGTCTTCAACTGTGCCTTTGATCAGGGGAATCCATGATACATGTAAGTTATGTTGAGTGATTTCCAGTTTACTTGGATGTATACATTATTATATCAGAGATCCTAACTGTTCCAGGATATGCATGAGGTGTATTTCAATAGGAGTTCAAGGCTTTCATTTTAATTGAATGGCTGAGAGTACAGTTGGTATGGTCATGTTTGCTCTCACTTTTGTTCAGTTGTTGTAGGTAAATGCCAAATTTTTTGAGATATATGTAGGGAAATAAATTCTGAATATATTTCATCAAATCGAATCATGTTTCCTTCTTTGTTTCTCCAATGTTTTTCTCCTCTATAACAGGAACCAAAGGTTAATGTCTCTACTGAGTAGATTGAAGTCAGATTTGAGTTTGGATGAACCTGCTAAACCTCCTCCTCACCTACCCAGCGACTTGCCTAACACTTCTGAGGTGTTTTTAGACAAGGTAATTAAGAGCATTTGTTAATATATATTTTCCCCTCTTCTTATACTTGTCCAGCACTTCATATGCCTTTCTAGACAAGGTCATAATGCCTTTGACATCTTGTCTCGTCTATATTTCCCACTCTTCTTATCTTCTTACTTGCCCAGTATCTATTCAACATAACATATTTTTTTAGAGGACCCATCATTGCCATGTAATGCTTCAGCCCCAGAAGGCTTACTTTGCAGCGTTATACTATTTTGTTAAGAAATTCTGAACAGTTAAAGCCATTTTTTTTAAATAGATAACAGTAATATTTTATGAGATTGTGATACATAAACCGTTCTGCATGGTTTAATTGGTCAATAAAAATTCTTCTTGTCCACAGGAATGGTATATATCCATCGTGCAGTCATGTTGCTGTGGCCATAGCAGATCATCATCCAGGAGAGGTTGTGCCACAATGCTGTCAAGATTACCGTATGAAGACATCTCAGCTATCATGATACGAGAGGTAAATATACTTACTTAACGCTACCTTTAGGAATGGTATATATCCATCGTGCAGTCATGTTGCTGTGGCCATAGCAGATCATCATCCAGGAGAGGTTGTGCCACAATGTTGTCTAGGCTGCCTTATGAAGACATCGCAGCTATCATGACACGAGAGGTAAATATCACTGACATGACATGCCAAGTTGTAGACAGTATAGTAATCTGTACAGATTTTGCAAGGTGCTACAGTAGTTGCCCAGGACTATAATATAGCATAAATTGATTAAAATAAATCCAGGAGAGGCTCAGAGTGCTACCATGCTACCCAGACTAGCATATGAGGACATTGTAGCTATTTTGACTCCAGTTACCTCCTTAATTTGTTAACATTCAATATGCTTGAAAGGAATTTAGAAATGCGTTACAAATCACCATCAACATTGGCCCTTGAAGAGAGAGACAGATGTATATAATTTGAGAGTCATTAAATCAATACATCTATTTTCAAATTTCTCTTGATATAGGACTTTGATCATACGTTGATTGGCGAGTGTCTAAGCTTGGGTTTAGCTCGCACACAAGTTGGAGCCCCAGAGCACTCACAAAGCAGTGGTCTTCAACCAGACCAAACTACATTATCGACGAGTGAGCAACCGCTCCCTTCAACGCCCATCGACGCCCTCCTGAAGGCAGCCATACCAACCCTCCTCACCCGCATCCAAGAGTTCATCCACCACATCCCACAGCCACACCACGTCCTGGAGCCGGCTCCCGAGAGCCAGGAGGCTGGAGCTCACTTTGCCAAGATGATGGAGCTCTTTCAGGATCCAGGGTGGTGTACTGAACTCTATGATGTCATCGCAGCGTTGGCGCAGTATTTCATTGCTTGCAGGGTGTTGAAGCTGGATGTGGACATGAAGGCTTCAGAGACTTTGATGTGTCTCACCATAACGTCATTAGAGGTAGGCTGGGTTTAAGTTACTTAGTTAACCTAAGTAAATATGTGGAACTTCATTATGCCAAGAGAAAATACAACAAGATCTGTGATATAAGAATGCAACAAGACTCAGTATTCTAATGGCACCTGACGCAAAGCCGTTTTCATGTACCCATATACGATGGCATCCTTCCTCTGTTTCATACATTTAATTAGCTAGAGCATATTAGAAGATGAAGCAATCTATTTTTCTCCAAACATCCTAAATAGATATTTTCTCTTTATGATACAGTTAATGAGTGCTAGTATATCAGAGGGCAAATCAATCCCTTCTTCCCCAAACTTCCTATACAGTATTTTCTCTTTATTATATAGTTCAAAAAGAGTTTGGATATATATAAGATATTATACAGGTATTCTGCCAAAGAGTTTTTGAACAATCTTTCACTATTTACAATACAGGGATGGGGTATATTGGAGATCAATTAAATCTGTTGTTCCCAATCTTATCCCGTAATCTCCTTTTTATGATACAGTTAATCTGTCGGAGTATATGGGAGTTCATTACAATCCTCTCACCCCCAAATTCTCTGAAAAATCTTTTCTCGTTATCATACCAACCTCCTGAACAGTATTTTTCACTTCATGACACAGGTGAAAAAAAGGGTCTATCCAACAATAAGGCAATGTATTCTGCCAAAAACTCTAAGCAATCTTTTTTTTCTTTGTGATACAGTTAATGAGTTGGTGTATATCAGAGGGCAAGCCAATCTCTTCCTCACAAGCTCTCCATTCCCTGGAATGTCTTTCTGAGATTCTCCAGCACCCAGAGCTGTCGACCATCATCGGTGATTCGGATCATGTGACCTGGTTCTGTTCTGCGATTGGTTGCACCTATCACATCATCCAAGCAGGTAGGTTGACATATTCCATGTTACACCAGCCAAACATATACCTTGGATTAATTTTTGAAAAGATTCGATGCCATCGTGCTACGATGTTCACATACAATTCAGTCCTACATTGCCTGTAGCTATTTGGAAACGAGAAAGGGGATTGGTAACCAGTAACATGTAGGTTCCCATTTCATTTTGCAGTTGTGGACCATTGCTGGAAGATATCACTCTCTCTGCAATCAAGTACATGGTGGTGGAGATATAATCTGAAATCGTTTGTCTAGCCCAATAATGCTCAAATCCTCAAATGCTCAAATGAATATATTCATGTACAAAATGTTACCAATTCTTATTCTCTAACTAGAATTCATGATTCCTTTACTATTGGTTATTGGTGGCTAAAATTTATCAAGTTGATTATAATAATAATAATAATAATAATAATAACTATATCCGTTATTTAACTACAAAAAATTAAGATACAAGGAATAACAAAAAAAAATTATCATAATTATATTTTTAAAGACAATTGATAAAGTTTGATTGGCTTTGAGCCACTGAATTCCCCCAAAATAATTTTATCATATATTTTTCTTGAATTAGGCAAAGTCTGGAAGGAAGAACATGAGCCTTTCACTGTGCCAAAGCATCAAGAAATGCCAGGATCTGATCCAGGTAAGCGTACTGTGTGAATGATTTCTTTGAAGATATCATTGTGTATCTTGCTTTGTGATGAATTACAAACATATGATGATAAGAAAAATGGTGATGATGATGGTAATGATGATGATGATGATGATGATAGTGATGATGATGGTGTAGATGGAGATGATAATAATGATGATGATGATGATTGATGATGATGATGGTGGTGGTGACGAGTATGATGCTGATTGTGATGATGTTGATGGTTATGGTGCAGATGGTAATGATGGTGGTGATGGTGGTCGTCGTCACCTGTATCGGTATAGTAATTCAGCATAGTAATTTGTCCAAGTTTGTATAAAGATGTTCTCATGGCTGTCAAAATGGGAACTCTAAACCTTCTTTTATTTGTAGGATTTGACCGCAAGCTGACTGCGTGCAACCAGATCTCTGAATTGATCGAACTCCTGAACGAGGACTCCTCCTGCAAGGGACATCAGTCCTTCCTCTCCAAACCGTCCAAATTCCTCCAGGAGCCCTTGAGGCATGTCCTGGTGGGCCTGGCTAGGCTGCCCATGGTCAATGGGTTTGCCAGGAGTCCACCCCTCCTCTGGAAGATGGGATGGTGCCCCAGTCCCTTGGAGCGGGCACAGACAAGCCTACCTCCCATACCGCTGGAGTTTCTCAAGGAGAAGTCGGTGCTCAGGAGCTTCATACAACGTGTCAATTCAATAGGATGGACAAGTCGGTTTCAGTTTGAGGAGACGTGGGCTTCACTACTTGGTTTACTCAACCCAGCTGAGAATCCTCATGATGTCATTAGGGAGGTGAGTTTATTACATTCCCATCTTATTTTTTCGTTTGAGTATGTATTATTTCATGCCAATGGATCTGTGCATCACAGAGGTTTGATAGATCAGACACCCCATTATGTTTATGAAGTACAAGGCAGTCATAGACAATATCATATATGCATTCCCATAAATGACAATTTTGAAGAAAAGGTAGAATAAATATTTCTGTATAAAGCAAGATGTTTTAATTATCTTTACACTTACTTGAAACCATTTCATTGTTGCTTTATCTGCTTTGTAAAAGATCGGTAGAGTAGAGATATCTGAGCGATTACCTCTTACACTTAATGCATTGTTGAAGTAGCAGGACACCTGCTATAGAAAAGAATGCTTTCTTGTTTATTGGGAGTTTGCCGTCTTTAAAGTCTAAAAAAAGAGAAAGAGGGCTCTAAAGTCTAATGATGATGACTTTGTTTTTACTGTTTAGGAGGAGATGGAGCAGAGTGAATTGATGTGTCTTGCTATCAGAGGCATCACCTCCCTACTTCTGAACACCATCCTCCGTCCGTCGGCCGGTAACCCAACGAACAGTCGCCCTCTCTGCATCCCTCGACACGATAGTCTTCCCTTTCTAGCGACCCAGAAGGGTCAAAGGTTAGGACGTCTGAGGGTGCTGGTGGAAAGAGAGATGCAAGCCTTGCAGGCAACCAGGTTAGTTCACCTCATAGTAAGACCATTCATGGCTGTCATTCTGAACCTGTATTCCTTATCTGGTGTCTTCTTGCCTGAATTATGCTAGCAGATTAAAAAAAATCATTGAGATAGGTTAATGCACAATGTCTTTGTTGGATTCCAAATAATTACTGTTGGTTAGAGATTTCCTTTGTCCTTCTCTCTTGTGATTTGTGAAAAATATGGATTTTAGTCAGCAAGTATGCCTTCCCTTTGCCATATGGGAAACCTGAACAATTTGACGCAATATTCATTTTGTATTGGAATATGTGTCGGAGTAGTTTGAAATGATAGAATTATCACATAATTTTGGAAATTTGGCAGGGAAAAATCAGGGAATTTTGTTCTCTTCAAATAGTGGGAACCCTGTCTGAAGATTAGTCAGAAGTATGAACTCTCCTCCGAATTTCACCTTAGAAAGCGCACCAATGTATATGAAAATTATAAGAAGTACCTGTACAGAGGTATTATAACATTTTTTTCTTTTTCAGGTGTCAGCAGACATTGATACCTGCTACGAGTACAGCCATGGAAGGACCGTTTGACGAGATGCTCACTGCTAACATGGAAACAGAGGGCAATCAAGAAAACTTCACTCTAGCACAAGTGAGTGGGAAAGAATTAGGTTTTTACTGACATGCATTGACAGAAAATAGTTTTAAAGTCTTTTAGTGGTTTTTAATGTCACCATCCGAAAGATAGAACACATGTACACACTATCCAATATGACATTTTGTAATGATGATGATGATGATAACAAGGATGATGATATATGTAAGGATAGTGATGATAATGATTAGGATTAAAGATTATGTCTAGAGATGTTGATAATGGAGATACTAGAGATGTTCGGGATGCATTAATTTTAGTTAATGAATAATGATATGCTTATTATGACAAGATGATCATAAAGGACCTGAGGATAATAATCATTGTGATTAGAATCTATGAGAGTTGTCCTTAAGGACAAAACTCAGATAACTTTGATAAAATACAAAAGATAGAGATAAATGATGGACTCTTATTCTTCCCCTTTAGATCTCTGTCCACAGAATCTGGGCTATCAACAACATCAAGAACCAGAACGGATCCGAGGCCAGCATCATTCCGATGCGCCGAACAATAATCCCAGTAGCTCTGAGTCGTATCCCAACCAATCTAGATGTGCATTATTGTCTTATGAAGAAGAATAATGGACTCTTATTTCTCCCCTCTAGATCTCTGTACATGGCATCTGGGCCATCAACAACATGATCCTACCCTTAGTTGAAGACAAGAACCAGAACCGATCCGAAGCCAGCATTATCCCAATGGGCCAAACAGCAATCCCAGCGGCTTTGAGTCGCATCCCAACCAATCTTGATGTACATTCTTGTCTTCTGAAGAAGAATAATTTACTCTCGATTTTTCCCCTTTAGATCTCTGTACATGGCATCTGGGCCATCAACAACATGATCCTCCCCTTAGTTGAAGACAAGAACCAGAACCGATCCGAAGCCAGCATTATCCCAATGGGCCGAACAGCAATCCCTGCAGCATTGAGTCGCATCCCAACCAATCTTGATGTACATTCATGTCTTGTCTTGCTGCTAGAGGTGTACGGGCAGTGGCTAGCTCCTGGCTCTGCCCGCAGGACATCACTCATGCTTCTATGCGAAACCATCAAATCGGTAAGAAAATCTGTACATCTTTAAGTAAATCTATGACATCTTAGAGAAATAGGAATTGAATAGGATTTACGTATGAACAAAGGCAATTATCCTGCTGCTAGAGGTGTATGGGCAGTGGCTTGCTCCAGGATCAGCTAGAAGAACATAGCTCATGCTTCTGTGTGAAACCATCAAGTTGGTAAGAAAATCTTTTCATCTACAAATTTATTAAAGATAATTTAGAGATAGTTGAAATGCCTGTGCGCATTTTCCTACATAAGATAATCATTCCAATGGTCTGTTCAGCAATCCCTGTGGCGTTGTGTCACATCCCAACCAATCTAGATGTGCATTCTTGTCTTGTCTTGCTGCTAGAGGTGTATGGGCAGTGGCTTGCTCCAGGCTCAGCAAGGGGAACATCACTTATGCTTTTATGTGAAACCATCAAGTCGGTAAGAAAGTCTATACGTTTATGAATCTTTCTAGGACAGTTTTGAGAAATAGGAGTTGCCTATGAACATTTTCCTACTGGCGATAGTTAGCTGGCCAACTTCTTATGTTTTCTCTAGATGATGAGCCCACAACATGCAATTACAAAAGGACAAAATATATAAGAGCAAACTTACAAATGTTATTATTTTCATATTGAATTGGTACTATATCTGATAAGTGCCCCCCCCCCCTGGAGGGTTCTTGTAAAATGTTCAAATCTTCAAATCTTCATGCGATCACATCCGTACAGAATATATGAGACTCCTTAAAGGGGAATTACACCCAGAAAATAATGTACTGTCAGTAAATGAAGAAAAATCAGATGAACAAACTGTGAAAATTTGAGCAATATTGGATAATCCGTTCAAAAGTTATGAATTTTCAAAGTCATCATTTCCACCTGTGCTGGGCATCCTTGAAATGGCATGTGTATAGCTAATTAGCATAATCTGTGATGTCATACATGGAGAACTCCTCATTCACTTCACATATAAATTTATTGAAAATGGATCAATATCATATTTCAGATGAGGAATTCACCTCGTTCTTTCTGGAATGCTTGCAGAAGTGATGTGGCTATAATATATGTAACCGAAGAAACAAAATTTTGTCTACTTTTCTGGAAAAAGACAAAAATGTGAAATTTTGTGTACAAAGCGAATGGAGAGTTCTCCATGTTGGCAGCCATTTTCTGCCTGTGCGTTTGCCAATTTAAGGAGCCCATTAGGGGTGTAAATCAAAACTTTGAAAATTAATAACTTTTGAATGGATTATCCGATTTTGCTCAAATTTTCACAGTGTGTTCATCTTATATTTCTTCATTTATTGATAGCAATTTAATCTCTGAGTGTAGTTCTCCTTTAAGAACTCCACAAGATAAACCCCTTAAAGATTAATTATTCTTAGTGTGTGTTATGAAAGCTTACATAATTATGATCATCCCCACACAGGTCCTGTTCATTATCAGACATCTTCTTGGAGCGATCTTAATTTGAGTGGATGTACGAGACTCTGTTAGAACTCAACGAGATACATCTTATAGAAGACGAATTAATCACACAATATGTCATCCCAGGCATTTGTGTATGCAAGCTCAAAGCCCATTTCTGGTTTTATCTATACAGGTGCTTCTAATATCAGACATCTTCACAGAGAGATCTCAGTTTGAGTGGATGTATGAGACTCTGCTAGAACTCAACAAGATACACCCAGTGGAAGATGAATTAGTCTCACAGTACGTTGTCCCAGGAATATGCAAGGCTGCTTCCGTTCTAGGAATGGTAAGATACCAGTTTTGTATGTTTGATATGTACTGGTTTGAGAATGATGAAGGTGTTCACTTGATGAAATAAACCTCATTCCAGATTCAGCTTACTTCTTGAATGTAATTTAGTGTTATGCTCACTGCAATTTAGTGTTATGCTCACTGTTTGATTAAGATTTGAAGGCTTATTTTTTTCAGCCTTCAACAATTTCAGTTCCATTCATCATTTACTTTTTTTTATGAAAGGATGGGCAAGACATCTAGGGTTGTACTCCATAAAGCTGTTCTCAGAGAAACGACCATGTGCATGACTGGTGACCCTTTTTTACACTCTTCTGAGGTTGAAGCAGAGAAAGGTTACAAGTCTTTGACAGAGTCATGTGAATCTCTACGAACCTCTTGATAAAACAAGTAGCAGATCCAAAATTTTATTCTAGTCTTTATTAAAATTTTTGATCTGATTCATGATAAAAAATTCAAAGAAGTAGATGTACTATAATGGAAGGAAGTAGTTTCTGGTACATGTTTGGTATGCATCTGATTATATGTGACATTTTCAATGAATCTTTACCAAAATCTGATCAATCCTCTCCATTCTTATTCCTCTTTTCATCAAAGGACAAAGATGTGTCAGAGAAAGTGAGTAAGCTCCTAGAGGTGACGCTTCGTAGCACACATCTTCCAAGCCGAGTGGGGGCGCTCTACGGTGTCCTCTATATCCTGGAGTCCGATGCTGTGGAGGATATACAGGTCTTTGTTCCCATGGTAACGGAGTACATCGTCAAGAATATAAAAGCCATCTCAAAGTAAGTAGTATTATGCAAATTTAGTGTCTACCTCTCAGATGAATGACTTTCTTATATTTAGGACGTTTGTTAGTTAACTTTTATTCTAATTCCGAACCCTATCAGTGTTTTCAAAATGGCTCTATGTAGCTCTATGTAGCATCCTCACTGGTCAAGAAGCTTGTAGATATTAATTATGGTATTGATAATAAAACCCGTAATTGATGTGGAAGAAAGGGTGTAGCCAAGAATACATAATGTTGTAATAGATCATTGGTATCCTTGGTGAATCCCTTTCTGCTGCCCTATATCCACTTTTAAAACAAACTAAGTAGTTCAACAAAACTCTAATATTTTTCTCTTTTAAATAATCCATTGTCTGGTATAATGTATACTGGCAGAGATACCCACCATGCCAAAATATGCATGAGGTGTATTTTATATTAGATAAAGCCTTTCATCAAAAGTGAATGGTTAAGAGCATAACTATTGTTGCCATGTTCCTCTAACTTTTGTTTAGCTATTTCATTACATCACATTTTTAATTTCGCTTTGTGTTTATTCTGGAACGGTTGGCACCTCTCTACTAGGCATAACTCTACACAAGGCTATTATATATATGATTGTAAACACAATTTGTTTGATTTTACAGTAGTAGCAGTTCTGCCTGTCAGAAGCATGTGCTTGTGATGTTGGCTGTAGCTTTCTACATCATGGAATACTATTCGGACCTTACTGCTGGGTCCGACTTCACCAAGACTATCCTTCAGGTGAGTCTCCCTTGTAGAAGAAATGGAATTTATGATAATAATAACAACAACAACCAAACAACAACTAAATCAGCAACAACAACAAAACAACAAAACAACAACAACAAGAACATTATTTATATAGTGCTTGTGATGCCAGCAGTCGCTTTCTACATCATGGAATACTACTCTGACCTTACTGCTGCATCAGACTTCACCAAGACTATTCTCCAGGTGAGTCCCCTTTGTAGGAGAAATGGAATTTATGATAATAATGGTAATACTACAACTACTACTACTACTACTACTGCTGCTACTGCTGCTACTTCTAATACTTCTAATACTACTACTACTACTACTACTACTACTACAACACAAAGGTACAGACATCCCCATCAAACATTAGTTGAGAATGAACTGGATTTCTATCCTGTCTTTTTAAGGTTAGGAAAGATTTGGCTGATTGATAAAGGCCGTGGAAAAGGAGATGAGAGGGAAATATGTTGAAGTTGGGTACACTGATAGCTCTGCAGAATTGTTGAGTGTGGGGGCTTGTGCATGCACTAGACCTTGAGGAATGGTTCTGTGATGACACAAGATGATGATGATGATGATGATGATGATGATGATGATGATGATGATGATGATGATGATGATGATGATGATGATGATGATGATGATGATGACTATGATGATGATGAAGATAATGATGATTTAGTTTCAGTAACAACCATCAAACTGAATGATCATATATTGCTAATTGGGCAGGGCATCTATAGTGACATTTATTGGTATTTTGGTTTATTTATTCTTTTCCAGCAATGTGTAACAAGGGTCCTAATGAATGATGAATCTACATCTTGGTTGGTGTACCACGCCATCATGATCAGATTTGAAAGATTACTTGACAACTTTCTGTTAGGCAATGCATCTATTTTGTAGTGTATTGGTATTTTGGTTTATTTATTCTTTTCCAGCAATGTGTCACAATGGTCCTTATGAGCTTGGCTTGTGTACCATGCGTTTATGATTTGATTTTAGATGTTACTTAATCACTTTGTGTTAAGTAATGCGTCTATATGGTAATTTATTCATATTTTTGTTTCCTTATTTCTTTTTAGCAATGCGTGACAATGGTCCTCATGAGCGATGAATCTACATCTTGGCTTGTGTACCACGCAATCATGATCGGCTTTGAGAGGTTACTTGTAGCTCATGCTCTTAGCTCGCATGATAGAGACATGCTGAAGAAAGTTAGTGTTGACAGGTGAGATGGCATTTAATCTTTTCATTTTTTTATGCCTCCGCCACCGTAAGGTGGTGCCGGAGGCATTATGTTTTCGGGTTGTCCGTCCGTCCGTCCGTCCGTCCGTGCGTCCGTCCGGACCTTGTTATAGAAATAAATTGAGTCATCTGCAATTTGTTGCATTTTAATTCACTTCTTGAACTGGATTCAAGTTTGTTATTGGTCATTAAAAGGATAACAAACTTGTGCAGAATGTAAAGAAAACAAAACTAGATTAATCTGAATTGATAACATGGAACAACAAGCACATTGTCAAATTGTGTCTACAACAGATTTTGTCTACAAACCTGGTCATTTTAAATTCATGGTGACAATGATAGTGCACTTAAGATCAGAACTTCAACATTTGCTGAAAGATAATTGCATAGCCACTATCCATTTACACCATGCCAACTTCGAGTATAAATGTGCGAGACTGTTGTGCATGCATTGCTTGTACACTGATATATTAACTTTGCAGACAACAGGAAAGTACTCTTTGCTTAGCTTTTCAAGAAAGCCTGTGTTTATGTATAGTAAATGTTACTGAATTATATTGCTGTTCCAGGTTGTGCCTACCCTCCCCCATGCACGCCCTATCAGCCCTAGGCCTGCTGCTGACAAGCATGTACACAGCTGAAGATAGTAGAGGGGTGATGTCAGATGATGATGATAGCCATGAGATGCAACCCCAGGATCCAGAAGAGATTCTGCTTGCCATGGAGAGAGTATCGATCATGTTCGATAGGTCAGTAATTTTAGCAGACACCTATCACATTTATTCATCAAAAAATATAGTTTAAAGTTTGCTATTACATTTAAGATTATTCCAATAAATTACAAAAAAATAATGTGCATTGATATGTAGAATTTTTAGAATATGATATGACTTGCATAATGATTCTTGAAATTTCAATTTCAAATGTTAATCAGATAACTTTATGGGAGACTATGATTACATAACAATTTTTTTTTTGAAGACATATTATTGAGGTAGAATCATACAACGCTATCATACTTAAGATATATTGAACTATAGGGAGCAATAAATACACAAATGTGGTTTCTAATTTTTCTCAAATAAGTAGTATTTGAAATTGCACAGTGTTTATTACATACCCAAGTCAAAGGCAAAGGCATGATTTCCTAAATTGGGTTTTGAATGTTTTGAAATTAGCTGTCTGTCCAATGTAAATGTATTGATTAGTTATTCTTGCCCCTGCAAGTAACATTATGGTATGATGAAGAGAGATTATATATTGAATGTTTTTAAACCATACAGAAAATAATGACCTTAACATTGAAGATACTTTGATTCAAACGTTCTTGTGCACAAATTCTCATGAATTTGTGGAAAAATTTACAAGAATCTGACAATTAGAAACGTAAAATGTGAAAGCTTGATTGTGAATGATTCTTTTCAATAACAGGATACGAAAGGGATACCCATCAGAAGCCAAGGCCGTAGCTTTCATCCTTCCACCATTCCTCAATGATTTCTTCCCGCCTCAAGACATCATGAACAAAGTGATTGGAGAGTTCTTATCCAATCATCAGCCTCATCCTCAGCTCATGGCAACTGTTGTATTCAAGGTTCGTTTACCATTATCACCTTCCTAATTGCATGCTTTTTACAGACTGAGTGAATTGATGTCCTAACATACATAAATTTAAGGGGGCTGTGGACCAGCAAACTGAGTCTCTATCAATGATTAACTCACAATCACACAGCACCAGGGTTCAAGCCACTGCCTTACATGATATTCTATTAGTATGTGTATAGGTAATTAAAGAACAAAAATTTAACCAAAATTATGGTAGCTAATTTAAGCCCCAGTCACATAGGAGCTCTGATATAACACTAATCAACACAACTTCTTTCAGTTAACAGCTGACTGCCTCTAAACAAATAATTATTTCATACAAGACACACATGAAACCAGGGATTTGATTTGCATGTGCAGATCAACTGCAACTTGGAATTGATCAAAAATTTCTACCAAATCTCCCTTCTTGTTCCATCAAAAAATTGAAACCACATCTGTACTGATTTTCCTTCTAAAGTATTTTATTTTCTTCTTTCTTTGATGCAGGTGTTTGGCAATCTACATCAGAACGGACAAACCCAGTCAGTCAGAGACTGGGTAATGCTATCGCTCTCAAACTTTACCCAACGCACACCGGTTGCCATGGCAATATGGGGATTAACATGTTTCTTCATTAGTGCCTCGACGAACAAGTGGCTCAGAGCTTTGTATCCTTTACATTTTTATATATATGTATGTTAATTCTTGACAGTTTTGAAATGTGCCATACTGGCCAACTTAGAATAAAACTTGTGATGCTGCTATTTATTACAAGGTTTCATTCTACTATCAAACTATGGAAAATGTGTTCCACTTTTTCCAGTCAGGGAAAGCCAGGGCTGTGAGGGGAGAAGGAAGTCCATGTACATTAAAAATGATCAATGTTGGTAATTGAGGATGCACCAATAAGATTGAAATTCATGAATTACGTTGAAAAAGTAATCCTAGAATTTTGAAAATTCATCAGGGAAAATTAGGGGGAAAAAATTAGTTTGTTTATTGTGTTCCCAGTCAATGTCCAGAATAAGTTATCATTGCTTGACCTTTGACCTCCAATCAGACTTAGTCACGTGATCAACAGGATGGGGAAGCTTGAGCCTGTGGATCGAAAGTACTTCATCCTGGCTGCCAAAGATTTCTACAATACTCAGGTAATTGCTATCTGCAAATTTCAGGGCAATTATCTGTTATGTGTGTGACAAAAAAAAAGTTGGATTTTCGATGAAAAATGTTTGAAGTGGGAAGTGTTCAATTTCATCAGTTTGTTTCTTAGTATTTACTTATTGCCTCAGAAATGAGCTATACTTCCTATCACACACATGAGCAAAATCCATGTAACGTGATGACCAGCTATGACGAGTCATTGCTCATATTTAGAGCAATGAATTTCTCTTTGTGAATATTGAGGAAAATATGTACAAAAAACACATTTTGTGCCAAAAAATTAACATTTTTGGTCACACATATTACATATAATGGCCATTCAGCTGATTTATTCTTTGTCCATTTCCTCATATGTCATACATCATATTAAGAGATGCCTACCCTTCCAGAATATGCACAACACATATTGATAATGCATGGGCACATTTAAGTCTGTGTACCAACAGCAACCATTGAAATGAGTATAAAAGAGCTCTCGTTCTCTTCTCTAACCACAGGTGATTGATGAAGGAAGTCGGAGAGCCTTCAATGCTACATTCCAATCGGTCAGCAGCACAGATCCAGCCTATGCAGTACTCGTTTAGATTTACAGTGCAACGTCATTATAATGAACACTGTGCACTCTAGTGCTCTGGATCTGACCTCTTAATCATACTTTTGTAAACCATCTATGCGGGACAACCCGATGATCTCCGAAGACAAGCGGAGGGACAACAAGAGAGAGGGAGAGAGATAGATATATATATGTATAGTGGAAACTTGATATAAAGAGATCTGATATAACAATATTCCTGATATAAAGAGATAATAGTTCGGTTCACATTCTTTATAACTTATTGTTTTTTGACCCTGCTATACAATGGAAACTGGTTATAAAGAGATTTGATATAATGAAATATATATATTATGGAGATAAAAAATCTGGTCCCAGCTCTTGATAACCTATTTTTTTTTTTTAATTCTGATATAAGATGATTACTGCTATAATGATGTATTTTGATGGTCCCAGTACCCTGTAATACTGAGTTTCCACTGTGTAACAAATTCTTGCTATGACAAGATGATTTTCCCAAGACCCATCTCATTCTATTCTATTGTATTTTAGCCCAATATTGCAATGTTTTGATATAAAGAGGTGATCTCTCTGTTCTCAAGGACCTCATTATAATAAGGTTTCACTGTAATTGATTTAAAATTCTCTGAACCATACAAAAGCATGCATTGTATTACTATTCAGATATTATATGAAAGGTCACAAGATCCTTCACTGTATTATGTTTCTACTTTTGCTGTACAAGGTGAAACTTTTGTTACAGTTTAATTTTTTTTAATGCCCATGTGTATAAACATCATTCATACTGTTAAAATTGCATTATGCTAATACATAAAGCTGTTAAAAAATGCCAAAATATATGTGTGCTAAAGTATCAGCTTAACCCTAACTTACCTGGGCTATTTCGAGAGGTGATATTCCNATTATTTTATCGTCGAGCCGTTCGCGAGGCTTTCTGCGAGCGCGAGTGACGTCACTCGGTATCGTGGCTGGTGTTGGGCGATCGATACAGCTATCGTATCGCTTCTGTAAACTGACCAACGGTGTTGGAGCTCGGTTCACGGGCCGATCTGCTCTCTCAACACCAAAACCAACACCACACACCGTACTTGAAGTCACCCAATGGGTTTGATTTGCACGTACAGATCAACTGCACCATGCAATTGATCATAAGTTTCTAGCAAATCCCCCTTCTTATTCTATAAAAAAATGAAATCCCACTTGAACTGATTTTCATCGAAATTAATCCGTTTTTCCCCCTTTTTGATGCAGGTGTTTGGCAATCTCCATCAGAACGGACAAACTCAGTCTGTCAGGGACTGGGTGATGCTATCGCTCTCAAACTTTACCCAACGCACACCGGTTGCCATGGCAATATGGGGATTAACATGTTTCTTCATTAGTGCCTCTACGAATAAGTGGCTCAGAGCATTGTATCCTTAACATTTTTATATTTTTTACATTCTACATATGTTTTTTCATTTTGTATAGTTGTGTAATGTGCTATACTGGTCACCTTAGATCCATAATTGTTTGACATTTACACAAATGAAGGGAGTATGAAATATGTGATTGTCACTATTTATAATTGGGTTCCTATTCTACCTGGAAAAATTGGAAAATATGTTGGGATTTTATAAAAATTCCTCAAATTATGGAATTAGACTGTGAGGGGAGGAGGAAGTGACATTCATAAAAAATCAGCTCATTCAACAATAATTGATATATATGTTATTGTGGATGTGCCAAAATAGGCTTAAATTTTTTAATAACAACATAGTTATACTGGGATTTCTTTAATTTTTCATGGAAAAATCAGGGAATTTTGTTTTCTTCAAATTGGAAAATCTCCTGTATTACGAATACAAAAATATGGTGTATTCTCCTGCCTGATATGGCAATATTATTTGGTGATATTGAAAGAAAACCTGATTTTTTTAATTTTTAAGATTTCTATAGCTCATATAGGTACCAGTGAATATTTTTTTTTTCCAAGGAGACAAGTGCAATCTATTCTGATGTTGGTCTTAGTGCCATGCCTACACTATTTATGTTCCCAGTCTATTTCCTGGATTTATAAGTTATCATTGCTTAACCTCTGAGCTCCAATCAGACTTAGTCATGTGATCAACAGGATGGGGAAGCTTGAGCCTGTGGATCGAAAGTACTTCATCCTGGCTGCCAAAGATTTCTACAATACTCAGGTAAATACTGTCTGCGAATTTTAGGGCCATTTTCTCGGACGTGTGTGACCCCAAAATGTTGAATAATCAATAGATAATCGTATTTTAAAGTGGGAAGCATTCAATTTCATCAATGTGTTGCTCAATAAGCATGAACAGTCTCTTATTACCTGTGTAATTAGCTATGACTCGTTATCGTTCATAGTTACATCCCAGATTTATGGGCACAGAATTTGCATGATTCATGCAAAATATCACATGTCATATGAAGCGAAATCCATGTTCAATGATCTGTGATGTGATGACCAGCTATAATGAGCCATTGCTCATATTGAAGGCAAAGAAATACTCTCAAGAATATTGAGAAAAAATATGTGTCAAAAGTGTAATGAAGAAAAGTAGACTTATCAGGGGTAAAACAAATTTGTCTCTCGTAAATGGCAACATTAATGAAACCAAATATTTTTAGGTCTTTCATCTTTACAAGATAAAATTTGAAAGAAATAAGGGAAGCACTCACACTCCAGGTACTACAGGTACTAGTATAATTGAGCTCTCTTCCTTTTCTCTAAACACAGGTGATTGATGAAGGAAGTAGGAGAGCCTTCAATGCTATTTTCCAATCGGTCAGCAGCACAGATCCAGCCTATGCAGTACTCGTTAAGACATACAGTGGAACGCCATTATAATGAACACTGATACAGTGGAAACTTAGAATAAGAGATCTGATATAAGTTTTAATGAGCTCTTGTTCTTCTCTCTAACCCCAGGTGATTGATGAAGGAAGTCGGAGAGCCTTCAACGCTACATTCCAATCGGTCAGCAGCACAGATCCAGCCTATGCAGTACTCGTTTAGATTTACAGTGCAACGTCATTATAATGAACACTGAGCACTCTAGTGCTCCGGATCTGGCCTCTAAATCTTACTTTTGTACATGTACCACCTATGCTGGACAACTCGATGATCTCCGAAGACAAGCGGAGGGACAACAAGAGAGAGAGATAGATATAGTGGAAACTTGGTATAAAGAGATCTGATATAACAATATTCCTGATATAAAGAGGTAATATTTTGGTTCACATTCTTTATAACATATTTGTTTTTTGACCCTGCTATACAATGGGAACTGGTTATAAAGAGATCTGATATAATGAAATATATAATATGTATGGATGATTACTGCTATAACAAGGTATTTTTTATGGTCCCAAGGTCCTTGTCATAATGAGTTTCCACTGTATAATCAACTCTTGCTGTGACAAGATGATTTTCCAGATACCCATCCCATTGTATTCTATTGTATTTTAGCCCGATATTGCAATGTTTTGATAAAAAGAGGCAATCTCTCTGTTCTGAAGGACCTCATTATAAAATGGTTTCACTGTAATTGATTTCAAAATTCTCTGGACCCTACAAACCCATATTTTGTATTACTACTCAGATATTCTATGAAAGGTCACATGATTCGTCATTGTATTATGTTTCTACTCATGCTGTATGAGGTTAATTTTTTGTGATGTTTACATTTTTTTAAATACCCATGTGTATAGACATCATTTATAATGTTAAAATTGCATTATGCTAATATGTAAAGCTGGTAAAAAAATTGCCAAAATGTATGTGTGCTAAACCTTTAGCTTAAAGAGTATTCTACATGGAAACATCCAAGACAGCTGATCTTATTAACCAGTTGACATCCACGTCTATGGGAGTGTGTATAATTGGTAAACCCCCCCCCCCCCCCTCCTCACTTTTCAAAACGTTCTATGATGTCTATTAATAACACTGCTGTTATTTATGTTATAAGTTGTATGATTTACCCACAAAAAGTCCCTTACATTCTGTTGTATGTGTTATGCATTAAGCATGTAGAAGTTATATCAACATCTCCAAATCTCATCAATTACAAGAAAAATAAAAGAAGTTTGTGTCAACATGTTGTTGGTTATTTACAAATTGGCATATGTCGCTACTTTGAATTAATGACACAAAAAAACCAAACCATATAGTGAACGGGAGTGATAACCGTAAAAAGAATAAAAACAGAATTTAAGTTGACAAGTGTTTCATTTAGTTTTTAAGTGTACAGGTGTCATTGTTTAATACCACTTTGACAAGTTCAGTATTGGAATCTGTGTTAGTTCTCTACAGGGTTCCCAATCTCCCCGGAAAACCTGGAAAATGCTTTTCACTTTTTCCAGTCAGGGAAAAGTCATTGAATTTGATTTTAAAGATCCCTCAAATCAAGGAAAAATCAGGGAATTCCACATGACAATAGTTACATGCTATGTGAGGATGTGTCAAAAGAGGTTAAAATAGTGAAGTTCATTGATAATGTCATATGTGGGAATCCTGTTTCAGTGGACCATCATGCAACAGTTTCATATTAGTATGCCAGCATCTAAAACTTCTAACAACTCTTATCTCAACTGCATGCCGCTATCAAGTTGGTTATGTTTCCAAGTCTACAAATTGTCGAAATGTCAATATTGTACCATAATTTTGTTCATTAGCATAATATTCTGTTGTAATAAAGGCCAAAGAATAATGATTTGCCAGTATAACTCCCTTTGATCAGTATATAAAAGTACATATTTGGCATGCATTCACTTCAGTTTATACAGCGGATTCTGCACAATTTAAACTTTTCTAAGTCCAATGATTAGCTAATCCAAATAAAATCTGTGTTATTTTTACACGTACCTCTTGTAAGACAAACAGATGTTTGTGGTCCAAAGAGATTCGATTACAATAAAAACACTGTTTTCATTATGTTTATTGATGAAAATGGTCATCGAAGATAATGTTTAATGAAGATGTATTTTCCATTGAACACAATGTTCTTATGTAAGCACAGAATGATTGAACGTGTTGTTGTCTATAAAAAGGCATATATCCAAGGAGGCTGAGGGGGCGCCCTATTGAAAAACAGGTGGATGAAATTGGATAGCAATCTTTTGACCACCTTTCCCCCATTGAAGTCTAGTTCTGGATATGTGCACAATATAACACAAGTTGCTGTTATAAGGTATCCATGTGCTGGGGAAAAATCATAGGCAGAATCAGATGGGATTTAAAGCTGTGACCTTTAGGCTACTAGACGAATGTCATAACCACTGAACCACTGGAACGCCCTTGTCATTGGGTTCATACTTTACAAAACAAATTGATTTGTATTACACCAAATGAATGGGTTGGTTTAATTTGATTTGATTGATTTGTTCATTATATACATCCCAAACAGATGGATGTCTTCAATAGAATTGGAAATGCGTTGTCTTTTGAATACATAGTTGTCTACTGATGAAGGTCTAATGCTCTGCCCAATGAACTCATTATCATAATTCTAAGGTGAAACCTAACTGATCCTCTGAATTTCTTGTGATGGAATATGCTGCTTAGTTTATTTATTGATGTAACTCATTATATTTTAACTATACTTCAGATAAACTACTTGATTTATTTTACCCCATTCCTCTCAACATAATCAAAGACCCTTGAAATATCAAGAGGGTATTTCATGAAGTTTGTCACAAAATTTTTCACAGAGCAAAGCAGTTATTCTACAACGATTATCATATCAATAGTCAAAGAGAATGATTTTTAATAAATCATATTCAAGAATTTCATTGGATTTAGTCAGCACTGACTAATAGTCACTGTGACAAGACTCATAAAACACCCTATCAAATAAAAACATGACATTTCACCTCCGAATGAATATTTTGTAATCCAGTATTTCTTATAATGGAGCTATGATCAAAGAAGTTGCAAAATAACATTGGTTTGCTTTACAACAACTCTATTGGCAGAAGGATCATGACTTATACATATACAGTATGTAATTCACAGGTATTACTAAGATGATTTTTCAGTTGGATAGATATATTATGCATGTATCTTATTTATGACTGTACAGTGGGTAGGAAGCTTTTATTTGTGATTGAATTGCCATTCCTTCTATGTAATTGAGATATATCTAAATATATAATTTGCTTTAATCATTATGATATTTTT
>BQKZ01006482.1:0-20849 GCA_036244855.1 Temnopleurus reevesii | reverse complement strand
AAAAAGAATATTGTAGATAAGAGAGAATAAACAAATAAAGAGAAAATATCATGAGCACTGAAAACGCCCTAGAGAAAATTAAAATGCAAATAGTGCTAATTTGATATACTAGAAATGAATTCGAACGATAAAGTCATGCTGCCGAGAGAACGAAAACGGATTTGTGCTTAATAGAACGACCGCTTCACTAAAAAAGGCAAATTATCATCAATTAGAATGAAACTACCACGCATTCACATGAAAACATCATGAATTCATAAGCAAGAAAAATGAATTTAAACCAGGGATATCTCCGAGTTCACGGAATATGACGAATTTGAAATGAAAGAAAATTAAATACAATGCTATTATTCCGATTTTGGCCGGGAAATCCTATAATAATAAATACCGAAAAAGACATTTGTGACATGTATCCGAAGAAGAGTTTACAAATTTTTGTTCAGTTTATGACCTACAAAAGGGACTCATTTGAATTTCCAAAAGTTACATTTTCTCTTGTTTGTGTTCATTCACGCATTACAATTCTAATCATGCTGGCTTTTACACAGGGGCTCGCCGTTGATAATCATCATCTGCAAATGTGGTTAAATTTATGCGACATTCACTAAAGGGGTAAAAACCTTTTGCTGTGTTTATTTTAGTACTTTGAAGAAAAAAAACCCTCAAATTCTGGTGTTAGATATTAATACTGTTTGTGCTGGTACTCTCATCCGCCCCCACTAACACAAGAGAGTAGAATTGACCCATATTCGAATGACTCCCCGCCATGTTTGAAATTTTATATTGTCAGTGCAATTAATATACCAATATCATCACACTTTTGTAATATCTATACCAATACCAGCGCTGGGAGTTCTTGGACTGAAAGATAAACCATAGCACTGATTAGGACATTGAAATCTGTGAGACATTATTTTGAGTAATTCGAGCGCCATGAGCGCCCACCTCAGGCGGAGACCGGCGCTATACAAGAGACCATCATCATCACCATCATCATCATCATCATCAATATATGATAGTAATTACTAAATCACTATATTGTCTACACTATGTCAGTGATATACAGAGCTCGAGTGTCCTAATTTCTGAAGAATAAAACATAATCGTGTAAATGAATAATAGACAGATAAATTACTGTAATATGAGGAGTAAACAAAATGTATAATATGCACTTCAGGGTTATTTTTGTGAAATTGCCATGTTCTAAATTTCCTTTCCTAGTTTTGTGACCAAAGCCACGTGGGATGAAAATATTTCCAATAGTACTTTGCAGCTTAGTGTAATGCCCCTGTTCTGCTTGCAATTACATGCGTTATTTTTCATGACTCCTTTTTTTTCATGAAACTTTTACTGTTCCTTTAATTCCAAGAAAGCCATATTGGCGCCATACTTTTGATTTCTTCAAAAGCGCTTTTCGCACTTTGCTAAATAAATGAATAAATAAAATGTATTGGCTTGATAGTGACTAAACAATGAAAACAATTATATGCGTAATATAATAATAATACTATACATGGATTTATATAGCGCAATTACTATACTAAAAATATTCAGCTGCGCTAATTATGTCTTAATGCCAAACTGTACAAAGAAGTCTTTTTTTAAGAGAAAAGATATGTTTTTAAATTGGACTTGAAGGTATTTAGGGATTGAGAGTTTCTGATGTCTTGTGTATTCACGCGTGTATATATATATGTATAATATGTAATAGTAATAATATTTATTTGTCCACATTTATTTTCTACATTTTTCGAGGGGTATACACTCTGCAAGCTCTGCTTTTTAGTATATACCCCATCCATTTCCAGTCCTATCATTATTTCTTTTGTTGTTAGATTCTACTATTAGACCACATGTTTACTTTTCATTGTATGAATTTATTTAGTTATCTTGATTTATTTGGAACTTTGTAATTCATTTTTGTCGTTATATTTTGATTTGATTGGAAATGAAAATAAAATAAACTAAAACTGAAAACTGATTAACTCATTAGACTGATTTAATCAATATATGATAACACGATGTAAACTATTTCCGAAAAGTTGAGTCGAACGCAGAGAATAGGTCCGTTAACCGTCTATTCAACTGTGCGGACACAACAATGAAAAGACGGTTCCGATTTCAATAACATTACGAAAGAGCATAGAATTTGCGTTCGATTTAATTCTTCGGAAATGGTTTATATCGTGTGTAATCAAGAAATAGTTAATAACAAACCAAACAAATGAATAATTAACAAAATAGATAGATATAATATAACTATGGATAAAATAAAAGAATTGAGGGCAGTCTCTTTATTTTTGTACTCTGATCCTGCCTTATTTGTCTCTTCGTAATCTTTGTTTCTGCGCCTTGATTACCTTTACAAATGGATTCAGCGCCCAATAGATCATATATTAAGTATTTTGTATACATAATTATGTTTAAAATAAATTACACAACGAATTCGCTAGTTTTGTTACCAAACTCACATATGATTAAAATAGTTCCAGTTTGCAGTCATCATCTTCGCCCTTTTCGCCATTAGCCATCTATTACGCACTAATTACGCAATCGTTTTGTACTCATCGTCAAGATTGTCATAGAAATATTTTATATTTCCGAGAAAAGAAATATTGGCACCACTATTTACATCTTGACCACCAAGCTCTTCAGAAATCAGGCCATCGAGTCAGATTCATTTTGGGAGTATTTTTTTTTTCAATAAGTGAATCAATGAATGAAACTAATGAATCAACTTATTTCGTAGACAAATTAATTGATAATCAGACAAATTTAACGTAGGCCTACTAAATAACTAGGTTGATAATGAATACACAAATTGATATATATAGAGGAATAATTAGGTAAATAGCAAAAATGAATGAATAAATTATTTAATTAATCCATACACATATATGAATAAATAATAATAATATTGTGCCCTCACCGTGAAAAATTCAATGGTTTGTCATTAAAATCAAGTGAGAGAAAATATTTTCAATATATACCTAATAACTTTGTGTAATCACTGTGAATAGAGAAGAAAACTAGAATTGGAAAAAAAAATCAAATTCACCCAAGTCTTCAGATTCAATAGCCCCATGAGCACAAAATAAAGTATCTTCCCTATTCATTCACTGAATAGGTGTGACATCAGTTCAACATTTCTCATCACAATTAGTAGAAATGAAATTTCTTTTGTGTCCATAGCTATTGTGAATGTGTGAATGCCAGTTGTTTAGTTTGTCCAAATCATTTGTCCCTTCTGCATAAAAGTGAATGACCCTGCTCTAGTTCCCCTCACACACTCATTACGCTCCCATTACGCATTCATTGTCACGATAATCAAAGAAATATGTATTTCCAAGAAAAAGCCATATTGGCATCACGCATCACATCTTCACTGTGAGAAGGCCATGGACAAAATAATCCACTTCCATTCAAGCATTAACAACCTCTATTCAAGCATTAACAAAACCTAGATGGACACATAGAAAAGAATTTTCCATCCTTCTCATTTTGTGGGAAAATGTTGAACAACAGTCGCACCTGGGACTTTCTTTTCTGATCGTGAAGATATTGTGAATGCTTGAATGAAATTGTTTATTTTGTCCCAGTCGTTTATCCCTTCGGCTCACAGTACTTGACCACCAAGAGCCTTAGAAATCAGGCCATCCGGGTCGTGTAATAAACCACGGTGACGTCGCTTAATATTTGGTAACCATGGCGACCATTATCTTAACCATTTTCTATTAGATCTATCTAAACCTTGAAAATAATTGCCGCGCGGATGACGTTAGGGTTTCAAGTACATTATACTGGATTATGCAGAGGTGATGAGCTTAATTATATCAGTGGCCTACTTAGTATAACACTTTTTATACAATGCGCTTAATTGTGTCCGTGGGCTGCTTCGTATAACATTTTTATACAACGTACTTTGAGATCCGAGTGATGCGATTGGTCAATAGCAATCACACACTGTAAAAACAAAACAACAAAAACCCAATATAAACTATTTCCGTAAAATAAAGTGGGTCATGGGACAATAGATCCGTACGCCGTGTATTGAACTGTGTGGACACAACAATCACAAGCCGGTTCCGAGTCGAATAGCATTACAAAGGAGCATTGAATTGGCGTTGGGCTTAATTTTACGGAAATTGATTATATCGTGTTCCAAACAAAATTTAGACAATAGAAGGGCGCTTCATGAAATTTTTCGCAGCAACTATTAGTCAGCACTGACTAAATCCAATGAAATCCTTGAATGTGATTGGATGAAGAACACTATCTCTGACTGTTGCTATGGTAACTGTCGGAGAATAATTTCTTGTCGTTTTGTGAAACGCCCTCCTCATGCTCCAAGAATGTAAAATCTACTGCATTAAAATATTTCAGATCTGTTTTAATATGGATGTCAAATAAAAATTTTGTTGAAAGGGTTTCCTGTTTTTAATGAAATTGAATGTCTCCATTTGGCGCTGTATATTGTAGAGAATTTAAAAGCACATCTTTCAACATTCGCGCTTTTATTCCCTTTTACCCTTTGAAAGTATGCATCGCTCCTATGAGCTTTGGATTAATAAAAGTGGCCCTGAGCTTTCTTGGAACTCGCTACTTTCCTGATCCGACTAAATCGAATCAACGCTATGGCAACCCTGACTACGTTTCACTCGTAAAGGGCACGGTGGTATTAACTGTATAATTTTGGGAGAGATGGCGCTTCAGATGCTTCATAACGTTTAGATGTGTAGATCTGTTTTGGGAGAGTTGTGGCGCTACTACCTGTGAGCTGCAGTGAAAATATCAGCAATATGAAACAAAATGACGATATGTGTCGCTTTCTTCAACAGCACATCGCATCACGTGGAAAACGAACGCGAATTCACACTCCACACACAATACCACTGGTATAGCTCCATTCACTTTGGTCCGTATCCGCTGGCAGTCCATTCATCTCGCACTCCTCGCAGGAATAACGGATGGTTGGCACTCTCAAGCTAAAATAAGCCAGAATACATGCGGAAAACTTTTCCTAATATCTTACACATTTATATTGGTGCATGCGAGGCAAAAAAACAAAAAAACAAATAAATTATAAAATTGGCCTCGCCTTTTTTCCTTATTCTCTTGTTTTTCTTTTTAAAAAAGGAGGCCTGCTTTTGTTAGATAATTCCAAATATTTTCTGAAGTAAAACAATAAAACTCGTTTTTTTTTTGAGGCGCAAATATTCATACATGAATGAAGCGCCGTTAAATAAAAAAAAAAATAAAAAAACAATTTTGTGAATACATCAGCATGTTTACATCAATTTCTCATCCTGACCATTACTAATCTACATGTACATCTTTAATATGAGCTGCAGATTTTTTTCAATTTTTTTTTTTTTTTACACAATATAAAGTTTTTCAATCACAAATCAGAGTGTGTTTATTTTGTTTGAATACAATTGACTCAAATGGCTTTGATAATCGCGAAATAAAAAAAATAATACCATTTGGTTTTTTTTTCACCTGCACATCACTCGACACATAAATATCAATGCGCATTCAGATTATCCGTAAATGGACCGGAGACACCATTCACCTAACGCCGTTTCCTCTGGTTCGAATCATGCTGGTGGCCCGTAAGGGTGGCCGATAGTATTTTCATATAATCTCTGGACACGCGCAGCTACAATATACTCATATATTCTAATGAATAGGTTATTTTCATCTTGAAATGTAATCTCACAAGGAACTTGACACTGCTGCCTTTCAGAGCATTCAAAAGACATTTAATAGTCCATTTTCGCTCCTGTTTCTTTTTCCTTTTCCCCTTTTCTTTCTTTTGCTTTCGTCACTATTCCTTTTTTTTTCTTTTTAATGGGGTAGGGGAGGAAGGCGTTTTACTTTTCATTGTCTTTGTTTGTTCCTTTTTATAGTCGTTTTCTCTGAAAATAATTCACTTTCTGCAGTATCTAAACTAAAAGGAGGGCGATAACATTTCTTTGAACGATAAAATAACTATAAATGTTCAATTCCTCGCACGTTCGCTTTTTCCGATTTGATTAAATTGGCACTTTAAAACACTTTTGTTAAAAATTGCGCCACGGCACAGACGTTTTTCCGCGAAAATGAATTTCCTACTTGTATTTTATCACCCTTCTCTTTTCTATTTCACTAATTGCCGGAATGACTTGCTCGGAATCGCACCTGCTGAATGCTGCACTTGTTTTTATTTCTAACCATTTTCATGATCTCCTTTTTAATCGATATGACTCGACAAGACAGGAGAAGGAAGGTGTACAATGAAGTGTGCATGGTCTTATCTTTTTAAATTGATATTGGCGATGGGTCCGCCAGTTATATACATTTTCACACTTACTGATTATTTTTTTTTCAATTATCAAATCGAGTTGTCTGACCTATGTTATATGTCTGACCTATGTTATGCAAAAAATAAGGAAGTTATACGGACAATATAAAGATGTCTGAAAGTTATGTAAAGCCCCCGGTCACATAGGACCCCGGAAGCAACACGATTCACCCCGACTCGTTGTTCTGAGGCAGTTATCTGTGAATTAACAAAGAGTCGGGGTGAATCGTGTTGCTTCCGGGGTCCTATGTGACCAGGGCTTTATATATACCCACATATGTGTTCAGGGCTTTAAGTGTCAATGTGACCCTTGTTGTTCACATTTTTAATTTTATCTTTATTCATAGCACTAAACTTTGATTTTGAAGTCCAGTATTTTCACAGCTTAGTTTATGTACGCCATGAACCATTTAAGTAACATTTAGAATCTGGCAGTTGAGATTTTTTTAATGAAAACATTATTCTACATTCTACAATATCTTTAAGATAGACCGACTTGGCACATTGTGAGGTGCAACGACTTTGCATCCCGCCTTTCAAGTAGAGCGTCGCGGTTCGAATCCCATCCGTTGCGGTTATATCCTTCCGTCGCAGGAATAAATTTTCCAAAATGAATAAATGCTCCAAATATGGTAGTCGTGCTATAGAGCAGGGTAATAATTCATGGCTTACAAATTGTTTATCTTTCGCGCTGTAAAATTATGTTGTTATCATTGTTTTATTATAGATACAGAGGGAAGACGCTTAGCCGACATTGAATGCGTTTTGCTGACCCTCGACACCTAATAGGCGGGTTTACTAATGATGCAAATTTTATGCATACTTCTAACACAAAGGTTGTTCTTGGCAACCCGAAAGCTTGCCTGAGGCTTGCCCGACATAGCAACAAGTAATGTATGCACACTGGATTCCAAGTATTGAAGTTTTATTGTTATCAATCGGTGTATGGAATACCATGTAACTACGTTAACCCATAAACTGCTGAATACTTTTCTTGATGCAATAAATTCCACACAAAACATACGTTACTTTGACCTTTATTTATGTTATGAATAATAGTGGTATTATGCTGGAATTTACACAACCTACTCTCAAACAATGTACAATATCATGGCAAAATGTCTTACAGTTTCTTAGTAAATGATCTTTCCTAAAACAATGCTTTGAATANACCGACTTGGCACATTGTGAGGTGCAACGACTTTGCATCCCGCCTTTCAAGTAGAGCGTCGCGGTTCGAATCCCATCCGTTGCGGTTATATCCTTCCGTCGCAGGAATAAATTTTCCAAAATGAATAAATGCTCCAAATATGGTAGTCGTGCTATAGAGCAGGGTAATAATTCATGGCTTACAAATTGTTTATCTTTCGCGCTGTAAAATTATGTTGTTATCATTGTTTTATTATAGATAAAGAGGGAAGACGCTTAGCCGGCATTGAATGCGTTTTGCTGACCCTCGACACCTAATAGGCGGGTTTACTAATGATGCAAATTTTATGCATACTTCTAACACAAAGGTTGTTCTTGGCAACCCGGAAGCTTGCCTGAGGCTTGCCCGACATAGCAACAAGTAATGTATGCACACTGGATTCCAAGTATTGAAGTTTTATTGTTATCAATCGGTGTATGGAATACCATGTAACTACGTTAACCCATAAACTGCTGAATACTTTTCTTGATGCAATAAATTCCACACAAAACATATGTTACTTTGACCTTTATTTATGTTATGAATAATAGTGGTATTATGCTGGAATTTACACAACCTACTCTCAAACAATGTACAATATCATGGCAAAATGTCTTACAGTTTCTTAGTAAATGATCTTTCCTAAAACAATGCTTTGAATATGTAATTAGGAGTCCAATCAAAGTGAAAATCGAAGCCCTGTGTATATCAATAATGAGCTAGGAAAGAATTCGATACAGGCCCTAACATATCAATCCATTGTGTAACGCTACTGAAGTTTGGAAGAATTCTTTTCAGCCCAGAGTCATGAATGACCATTGACAACTAATATCAAATGGATGTTTGAGAAATTGGTTCATGCACAATAGTTATGTATTCTTTTGTCATGCACACAGATTGTGGGTATGGCAGTTTCAAGTTCTCGGGCCACAAAAGTGGCCCGCAGCAGTTTATGGGTTAAACGCACATAAATTTGAATATATAAGTAAACCCGCCTATTGTTAGCGTATGTTCTCCATATTCCTGCTTTCATGGAGCAGGTTTCAAATTTATTGAATGTTAGGTCGTGGACAAACGTTTGCTGTTAACAGAAATGTGTGATTATTAGCCATTCAGAGACATATGTGATTACTTCGCAGAGTGTCGAATGAAAGATGCACTCTTGTTAATAACAGACGATCTAATGCTGATATGGAAGTATTATAGTCCTGTATAGTACAGTAGACACAATATAAACTATTTTTGTAAAATAACGTGCGTCATGGGACAATAGATCTGTATGTCGTGAATAGAACTGTGCGGACACAACAGTGACAAGCCGTTTACGATTTGAATATCATTACAAAGGAGCATTTTTAATTGGATTGGCGTTCGTCTTAATTCTACGGAAATAAATAACATGGTGTTAGTATAGATATATAAGATTTTATACATTACCACTCCCGAAAATATCTGAATAAAACACGATATAAAGTATTTTCGAAAAGTTAAGTCGAACGCAATTTAAATGCTCTTTGGTAACTCTATTGAATTCGGCACTGGCTTGTCATTGTTGTGTCCGCACAGTTGAATACAAGGTGTACGGATCTATTGTCTGCGTTCTAGTTCACTTTTCGGACATAGTTTATATCGTGTTATAACAACTTTCATTTCTATTCTCATCAATTGGGAATAGTTCCAGAGATGCTACCCGTTCTGGAATATATGCCTATATGAATCAGGTGCATTTCTATATACAAATTCAAGTCTTTCATCACGAGTGAATGATTGAAAATATGGCCATTGTTATTTTTGCTCTCACCTTTTTCATCTGTTGCGTTATTCATATTGATTTTGACCCCATGCGTATTCCGGATGGAGAAAAATAATTGACCAGATTTGTAACAAAAGTGATAATATTAATGACAATATTGATGATGATTGGACAATTAATTTGCAATATTCCTGAGAACAATATTAGTAATACTTATAATTATGATGATGATATCAGTAGCAATCATGAAAAGATGATTGTTGTCTTGTCATGCGCAGTTGAGTATATTTACGTAATATGAATTTACAAGAAGAATCATCATTATTAACACTGTTATTATCATTAATTTTGATGACAGGGATAATAATAATGTTAATTTATGTCATAACACATTTTATTCAATTTTGTTCAATCTATGTTTACCGTGGCTCGAAATTGTTCACACTAATTTTTTGTTTGTTATCGAAATGGAAATAAATAAATCAAATCAAACACATTGCACACATAGCATACCCTTATCTCATGGATATACATGTCTTAAGACATTGTCAAGGAGAATATCACTGACGAAACATCAAAACAATAAATCTGTATACTTTCGAACAAAACAAAAATATGATACGTGATCTATGTAATTTGATAATAGAATGACTCAATAAAAAACAGAATTTTGAAAGGTCTTGTAGCCCACAGAATGATTATCACCAATAACTGGTAGAGTGCAAAATAATATTCATATTGTTTTTATAAACTCTTAAAGTCCAAGGTCATTTTGAACATAATGCTTCTTCGCCATTAGATGTTCATAATGTACCTCGGCGCATCAATTTCCTCCCAATTCCCTCGAGATGAAAAAGTCCTCGGGCTCCAATATCACAAGAATTATGCAGAAAAACAGAAGAGGCGTTGATCTTTGTGGAGGTTTTGACATAATTTGAGTTGCAAACTTGGCAAACTTGGCAAAATGTTGCATTATTTATAATGATATTTATCAATATTATTAAAGATGTGATGAATATCTAATCTCATTCATTAATGTCATTCATTCAAAATTCTGTCAAATTTCTCCGGTATAAAATAATATGAAAATTTGTTTTGCTTCTTGTGAATGAATTCAAACGTTACTAATGAATTTTTAAACCGATAAAGAATCCAAGACTACCAAATTAATATTGATTTATTTAAAAGGGCTGAACGCTTTCATAAAGGTGCAAAGGTGAACCGTTAAGGGTGCGATATCGAGCATTTTTTTCTGACAAGAAGTTGCACTATTGCGCTTTTGCTTCGTACCATTCATGTATCAATTTGGTAAGTGTGGTACAGGTATGAAAACAGAACTATAATTTATATACAGTCTTGAAAAGAATTATGGAGGTTAAAAATGGCACACTCCAACTTTCGATTAAAAATGAACTGTGTGTAAAACAAGTCGTCCATGTTATCACGAGGTAACGGTAACCAATTTTGAATGGATTTGCTTAAAGGGAAAGACTAGTTTTGGGAGGAGGGCGCTTCAGATATTTAACTAGTTTGCGAGCTGCAGTAAAATTATTACCATAATGCATTTTTTCAATAGTAAATTAGAGCATGTTCATAGTTTGTTTGAATGAAATCGACCTAGAAATGGCTTAATTATCGCAAAATAAAATAACCTGGTGCGGTCGTACTTCCTCACAGAACATGCTTCACGTACAAAATGAACGCGAACCCACACACCGCAGACAATACCACCGATCGCACCGCCAATTTCAGGCCGACGCTCTCCCGCGCTAAAGCACTTAGCACACCGCAGGAACGATGGCGTATTGACCTGTTCGACGTAAAATACATAGAATACGAACATAAATGTACTCCTAATATCCTACATAGATATGTTTAGGCATGTAAAGCAACTTGCGAATACATCAGCTCATTTAACATCAATTTCTGCATCCTGTTCATTACGAATCTATACCTTTAATATTCAGAGCTTATATATACACCTAAATTTTCACCATTCACCTACAGCATATCTACGTCTGATCCCCTTAATCATACTATTAGGGTATATACTTACATTAAAGCGGGCACTTCCATAATTTACACGCATTTCAACAAGACACCATTCGAATTATTGCTATGTCGGCATTTCTTTGTCTTTATGCAACACTACCCTTTTAGTTACAGCCCTTCGCCAAAACACTGACGAAATTAAATTATCTTCCAGCCAAGTTGATTAGGTGGTGCCGATTTCAACCAACCTAAAAATTATTTCGGGAGCGTACCTTGCTCCAGTATAGAACCCGTTCAAACCTAGATTTCAAAGTGGCATTTGCTAAACTAGTTCTCAAAGCCGGTTGGGAAGGCCAGTTATGTCCCCCGTTCACATTACAGACCCGCTAAATGGATTTCAAGTCTTCTTTAAGTTTCCTTCACACGAAGTGGCTCTCTTTACAGCTGGGTTCAAATATTTCCGTGCGATCTTCCTGTGTTTATATTGATGTGTACCTTTCTTTGTTCCCGTATTGTCCCTACATACCATGGGCACATACAGTACAGTGGATACAACCAGATGCTTGACATTATTTAGGGTGAAATTTACAACTTAAGGCCGCTTTATGAGTCTCGAGCGTTCAAACTACCGGCTGAATTAGTTCCTGATCACGAAAATCTACCTCGGAAAGTGAATTTTCAAACCAATAGGCGGGTTTACTCATAGATACCAATGCTATGCATACCTTTTGCATAAAGGTTGTTCTTGACAACCCTAAAGCTTGCCCGAGGCTTAATAGGCGGGTTTACTAATATATGCAAATTTTATGCATACCTCTAACACAAAGGTTATTCTTGACAACCCGAAAGTTTGCCCGAGACTTGCCCGACAAAGCAACAAGTAATGTATGCAAACTGGATTCCAAGTATTGTAGTTTTATTGTTATCAAACGGTTTAAGGAATACCACGTAACTACGTTAAACGCACATAAATTTGAATATATAAGTAAACTCGCCTATTGCCTTACATAGCAACAAGTAATCTATGCAAACTGGTTTCCAAGTATTGTAGTCTTATTGTTATCAAACGGTTAAAGGATATATTACGTTCAGTGGCAAGAAAAGCACATCAATTTGAATACATAAGTAAACCCGCCTATTTGGAAATGCTGTTTCTTGACCGCTTGTCCAGTTCAAACCTGCCGTTAAACTGGTTTCTGTTAAACTGGTTTTCGTTAGCATGGTTAGAGCGATTTAACGCCGTTTATCGGAACGGGGTCTGTAACAACTTTAAAACAAAAAAAGACTCCATGCGAAGATCCACGCAGGTGAGAACATGCCTCCATAGCGAGATAGATCTGCAATTCAATTAGTTTGTTCACCTTTTCCTCACTAAGTCAGATGAATAAAATATGAATCTGGAATTCGAAGAAATACTGGGGCATGCAGGATAACACAAATTAATGCAATTCAAAACGACGCGACGGGTTAGGTTTAAAGAGCACCGCGCACGGTGAACGGAGCGGCGAGAATAATGGAGAGATAACATTTTTTTTTAGGGGGCTCCATGCTTGGTTGAGACAAGATAATTAATTCAGTTTGTTAAGAAAAAACATACATAAAGCGACGGAATAATTTCATCAGCTAGATAATTTTTTCTGCTCTCTACCGGTTGTGATATTAAAATGATTCACGACCATATGCCTTTTTTCCTTTGGTGAAGTATGTGACGCATTTGTATTCTGAAATGTTCAGATTAAAAAGCTTTATAAATTATGTTACATGAAGATAACTTCCTATTTTTTTCAGGATCGAAGGATATCTGTTCAATTATCAATAATGAGGACATCTTAAAGCTGATGGGAAAGTCCTCCAGCTAAAACTAATAACAATCTTCTTTCGAGAATTGATACAGTATACAATGTAAACTTTACATAAAATGCATTAACTCATAACATTAACATTTATTATCTACAAATAGAGAATGGATTTATAATGAAAATCGATCTCTTATTTTCAACATGAACAATATTTACACTATTTACATCATTTATATGATTTTATATTTTGTTCTTCCTACAACAAAATGTAATAAAATGATGCATATTTTACATCGAAAATAGTTATGTTAGAACATAACGATATTTGAACCATCTGAATTCGGGAGCCTGTAACATGAAAGATGCAATTAAACTTACGATAAATATTAATCGTAAGTCTTTGACAAAATGCGTACCAAAGAGATATAATTAATTTTGCAATTAATCGTATCTCCTTTTGTTACAGGCCCCAGCACTATTATTGTTGTAAAATTTTCCAGTGTTCCACATTAAAGATACATAGCCGTTGTTAAATGAATACCATGCTATATTTGCTGTGCAGTTTATCTCATGGTAATCGGCGCTTAGTTGACCCAGGCAATATTAAATGTTTATGCGGATTCAGTGCAATTATCTAGTCCTCGTGGAGCTCATTTTCTGAGAATAAGAATAATTAAGTTTAAACATGTGCATACATCATTTTAGAAAGGGCCTTTATTAATCTCTGGCGAATACAATCCTTTTTTTTTCAAAGGAAAGATCACTTTGGGATTGATAAAGAAAAGTTTCAATCTGGAATTTTATCACTATTATGTTATTTTTGGTAAAGGAATTATTGATATAAAAAGATTAAAATTATTTTTACAATTCACTTATATTTCTTGAAATTCAACATTGTATTGAATGACCTTATAGATAAAAATTTAATTCATAATTATATCTCTTCTTAGAGTCTTTATTTTAACGTTCTAAGTTGTATTGCTATATAATTTTTAGTCCAACCTTTTGAATATATAAGTTGTACTGTGTGTTATACTAATAGAAACTCAGACATAACTTGTAGCACCCTTTACTTGTCTCATACGATTTTTTGGTCCAAGCTTACAAAACATAAAAGGTTTTACACTCATAGAAATACATTTAGGCCTATAACTCGTAGCATTCTTTATCTTAATGAATACTGCAGAGTCTGCCACTTAAACATTTATACAGATTCAGTGCAATTATCCAGGCCTCGGGGATTTAATTTTCTGAGAAGAGAATCAAGTGATTCTTAAAATGTACATTCATAATTTTTGAAACAAAGTCTTTAGCAATTTCTGGCTGATACATAAATTTATTTTCAAAGGGAACGTTACTTAATTTCATAGTAATAAGGAGAAGTTACAGATTGAAAATTTACCATTATTTTACTTTTTTTGTAAAAATATCGTATCAAATAAAAAAAATTGTATTGAATAACTTTAAAGATTGAAAATATAACTCATAGCGTGTCTCTTATTAGAGTCTTTCTTTTAGCATTCTAAATATTCAGCTTTCAAAATATATAATGTTTGTTAGGTTTTACACGCATATAAATACATGTAGGCCTATAACTCGTAGCACTCTTTATCTTAATAAATATTGCAGAGTCTGCCACTTAAACATTTATACAGATTCAGTGCAGTTATCTAGGCCTCAGGGATTTCATTTTCCGCGAAGAGAATGAAGTGATTTTTAAAATGTATATGCATTATTTTTTTAAAAGACTTCAGTAATTTCTAGCTAATACATAAATCCATTTTCAAAGGGAACATGACTTAATCTTATAGTTATAAGGAAATTACGATTTGAAAATTTACCATCATTTTACCATTATTTTGTAAAGATATCGTATAAAATTTCAAGAAAGTAATAAATAACCTTAAATTTACCATTATTTTACTATTTTGTAGAAATATCGTATAAACGTTGAAGAAAAAAATAAATATTGCATTGAATGATCTCGAAGGTTGAAATATAATTCGCAGTGTGTCTCCTATCGCAGTCTTTATTTTAGCATTCTAAATATTTAGCCTTCAAAATATATAAGGTTTGTTCGGTTATATATACACTCATAATGCTCATGGAAATGCATATATAAATCATAGCTCCCTTTACATGAATACTGCAGAGTACGCCATCTAAACCGTCATACGGATTCAGTGCAACTATCTAGGCCTCGGGGATTTCATTTTCCGAGAAGAGAATTAAGCGACAGAATCGGATTCTCTCGCCTAAAATGTCACGAATAAAACTCCCAGGTCATGCGAAAGAGAATATCAATACATCACCTTATATCAGAGATTGATAACAACACGATATACACTTTTTTCGAAAAATTAATTCGAGCACAGACAATAGATCCGTACGCCGTGTATTCAACAGTGCGGACACAACAATGACAATCCGGTACAAAGATGCATCGAATTTGCGTTCGACTTATTTTTTTGGAAATGGTAATAGTTTATATCTCGTTCAACTTATATCAAATCCAGTTCATGTCAATTTAATTTTGTATGTTTTTTTCTTTTAAAACATTATTTAAAAATAAATAATTCTCAAAGGTACATAATAATTTCGCAAAGTATGACCACCTAACTTTTTAAAAGAGAGTTTTGGCAAGCTTTTTTTTTCTTTTTACTTTTCAGATACTTATGTTGAAATACTTTGAAGAAAAAGGGAATAGCGGTTAGGGATAGTATAAGAATGATCCCGCGATAAATTCCACCAATAAAAAAGTAGTGTTCATGAACATGGCAAAATGTCCGTTCATCTAATAAAATCATTTTCTTTGATGAAACAAAGTGATTAGTTGTATCTGTATTGATGATGTGTCAATGTGGTTAAAGTCATTTTAGTAGGCCTGTTATATTTTTCTTTTGATTTTTGTTGTTCTATAGAAGTTTTCTTACATTATTATAAACACATAGAAATTGCTTCCAACTATTTGCTTTTGAAACTATCTCTTTGGACCGGGGCAAGTATTCGACTTTAAAATATCATTATCGGGATTATGATGGGAAGCTATTGTATTGATACACTTCGATTTCTTGGAAAATTTGATATTAGCATTAAAATTGACTGTTGATGCACCAATTTGAAGGCAAGGGCAAATGACAAACTTAATTCATAAACTCATTGAGGCACAATTTAAAGTATAGTGTTATCCACCCTCGAATAGATTTCCTCTGACCTCATAAAAATCATCTCATAAGTGTTAAATTGGCAAAAATGGGAGCAAGGTCAGTTCGAGCTGTTATTGGAAAGCAAGCAGATGAAAAATAAAGCGAGCAGCGAAAACAATTGATAATATATTGAATATATTCGCATGGCCTAGGGGTAGATGTGTGTGTGTGTGTGTGTGTGTTTGCTGCAAGTGTGTCAGGCGACTTGAAATTTGGGTTGGGTGAGTTTCCCCGCTCAGTGAATTCCAGGAAAGTCGAACCCTATTTCAGTCAAAACAAGACGCCGTTCTTTCTAAGTGGGACGCCGCGGGAGGGAAGCGTTCTAGATTTTTTGAGCCTGTGAGAAATCGCGCCAAAATGCACTTTAAAGCAATTTGTGTTGAAGCTTGTGTGCTTACGTAAATGATGTTTTATTATCAAACATCTAACCTTATTGCATTGCGTTACATTGGTTAATTTTAAACATATGTTCATGTGAAAAGAAGACGAGTGACGATTTATAATATTTACAGTCATAGATGCACCGTTCACACGACATGTACACAAACATAAACGCACTCACACATACGCACACACTGTCTCTCTCTCTCGCTCAAAATAGAAATACGCATATGCACGCACACACTCTCTATCCAACACACTGATACTCAATCACACACTAAACACACATACCCATACATACACATCAACGCCCATAACCACACATACACACATACACACACACACACACACACACACACACACACGCACACACACACACACACACACGCACACACACACATACATATATATATACCTACACCTACACACCTCCACCTACTCTCACACACACATACACACAGACACATGCACACACACATACACACACAAACTTTATCTATTAGCAACGTCTGCCCAGCGTTCATGACGCTCCGTGAACGCCGAAATAAAGAGGAAAGACGTTTGACCGATGTTGGAGGCGCTCGTCCAGCGCTCGACGTACTGGCGTTTGCTAAGCGTCGTTCCATCGCATTTACGCGTTGGCGGAGTTTTATGAGGATTGAGCAGACGTGGGCTATCAACACAATGCGTAAACCTATTCCTATCATTTTAAGTGCAAAGTGAACTGAGTAATACTGATCCTTAAGAACAGTGATTTTTTAAAAATTTTTACTTATCAAACATCTGATTGATTTATCGATTGCCTTTAAAAAAGGGGGGTTACGTGCAAAGTGAACTGAGTATAAATACATATCCTCATGATCAGTGACTTTTTAAAAAAAAATTTACTTATCAAAAATATGATTGATTTATCGATTGCCTTAAAAAAAGGGGGGGGGGTTAGAATAAAACAAAAATAAAGCTGTCATTAACATGAATATTTTGGCTTGCAAAAGTTACGCTGCTCTATAGCTTTCACGTTTCAACTGAACACTATGAACATAACTACATGACCCGGGTGGAGTTTCACAAAATAATTATGAGCAAAAATTTAAGAGCGACTGATATCCATTTTTAAGCTTAAAGGGAAACCAACCCCTGGGATTATCGTGCTCTCATTGAATGAAGAAAAATCAGATGAACGAACTGTGAAAATTTGGGCAAAATCGGACGACCCGATCAAAAGTTATGACTTTTGAAAGTCACAGAGATACGACGATCCCTACCGCTCATGGGGATCCGTGCGATCGGCAAATTCGACGGAATCCGTGACGTCATGTCGGACAACTCCTCATTCACTCTGTATACAATTTTTCACATTTTCTCCCTTTTTTCGGAAAGGTCAACAAAATGACAATTTTTTTATTACGGTATAGCATTTCTGTATTGATTCTGCATGTATTTTGAGAAGAATGGTGTTGCAACCTTACTCTAAATTTTACATTAATCCATATTTAAAAATTATATGTACAAAGTGAATGAGAAGTTGTCCGACATGACGTCACAGATTCCATCGAATTTGCCGATCGCACGGAACCCCATCAGCGATAGGGATCGTCATATCTCAGTGACTTTGAAAATTCATAACTTTTGAACGGGGTGTCCGATTTTGCTCAAATATTCACAGTTTGTTCATCTGATTTTTCTTCATTCAATGAGAGCACGATAATTCCAAAGACTGGTTCCCCTTTAATGATGAATAATATTACGAATATTCAGCAAAAGAAATGATACCAGTCGTTCTTAACTTTGTCAATCACCGTCCAGAAAATGTTAAACCCAAACGCCTAATTTATACAATTTCGATGTGTTGGCCGTTCTGACTACATAATTTCAAATCAACTTGACGTGTTTTTAAATCCAGTTTATCACAAAAAACATAATTATCCAGGATGCTGAAAAATCCACTTTATGATTCCATGAAAAAGGGATTTAATAAGGGCTCCTAATGGATTCTGTAACCTCGCTTTTGTTTAATGTATACATTATGCATTAACCATGACAACAACATGAAGAGTATGGTATCTTTCAAATAGAGGATATCTTGAAAATCTCGGATGAAATATGCATTGGCATGGTTAGTGAGCTATAATTGTTTTTTTAACGCCCTAGGTGGAGTTTGAACAAATCAATAAAGACGTATTTTTATCATTTTAATGGCAAGGACGGAAAATAATGTCTATTTCAAGGAAAAGTTACATAATTCATAATAATTTATCATCTCGAAAAGATGCATGCGTCTTTACAAATATGTTTATTTTTAAAACGTTTTATTATTTTTTTCAGAACAATGTAATGTAATCAGAACAAAATGTTGGCTGTATATGTCGATGACGTTCAAATGAATAAATTCCAAATTCCAAGCTTTTTCGCTTGATTATACTCAAGCTTGCCAAAGATAGCTTATAAAGAGATAAAAGTGAAGATGATGAAATTAATGATTCGGAGAACAATGTATTTATAAAAGATCTTGATGGTTTCCAGATTGCAGCTATTTTGAAAATCTCTGATGAAATATGTATGAAGTTTTTTTTAATGCCGTTGTCATGGTTGGTTTGCTATAATATCATTTTAACGCCCAACAAATTAAAAATATCTTTATATTTTTTTAATTTACTGTAAGAGGGCATAATCGCGTTTATTTTAATGTTACATTAGCCTGGTAAAATTCATAATGATTTCTTATCTCGGAAAAGCTGCATGTATCTTTATAGATATGATCTTTATTTTTAAAACCTGTTATTATCGTTTTATTTTTGTAACCTATTTCACTCGACATTGTTCAAGCTTGCTACAAATAACTTATAAAGTTATACAAGTGAAGATGATGAAATTAATGATTCGGAGAAAAATATATTTATAAAAGCTCATGATGGTTTCCATAAATTCACTTTTTTTGCATCCATTAATAATAGGAGTATGGAACTTTTCAGATTATCTGATTATTGCTATCTTGAAAATCTCTGATGAAATATGTATGAAGGTTTTTTTAATGCCGTTGGCATGGTTGATGCGCTTTAATATCATTTCAACGCCCGACAAATTAAACATAACTTTTCTTTTTTTTTTATTTACTGTAAGGGGCATAATGGCGTCTATTTCAATATTACATTAGCCTGGTACAATTCATAATTATTTTTATATTGAAAAAGATGCATGCATCTTTATAAATGTGATGTTTATTTTTAAAATCTGTTATTATTGTTTTCTTTTTTTAACCTATTTCGCTCGACATTGCTGAAGCTTGCCAGAAATAACTATTATAGTTATACAAGTGAAGATAATGAAATTAATGATTCGAAGAAAAATGTATTTATAAAAGCTCCTAAAGGATTCTTTAAACTCTCATTCTGCATCCAACGATAATGGAGTATGGCATTTTTCAGATTATTGCTATCTTAAAAATCTCTGATGAAATATGTATGAAGGTTTTTTTAATGCCGTTGGCATGGTTGGTGCGCTTTAATATCATTTCAACGCCCGACAAATTAAACATAACTTTATTCTTTTTTTTTTCATTTACTGTAAGGGGCATAATGGCGTCTATTTCAATATTACATTAGCCTGGTACAATTTATAATTATTTTTATATCGAAAATCTGCATGCGTCTTTATAAATACAATGTTCATTTGCAAAACGTGTTATTATTGGTATTGTTTTTCTAACCTATTTCGCGTGACATTTCCCAAGCTTGCCAGAAATAAATTATAAAGTGATACAAGTGTAGGTGATAGAATTAAAGATTCTAAGAAAAATGTATTCATAAAAGCTCATTATGGATTCTGTAACCTCACTTCTGCTTTCTACTTTCTTCATCTTTCAGTAAAGCGGATATCTTGAAAATCTCTGATGAAATATGTATGATGTTCAGAGAAACTGCCATTGGTGTACTATTAGAATACAACGCCCAGAGCGGAATTGAATAAACAATCTTGTTGTTGTTCTGTCAGCTCTGAGGGTGCGTACATTTATTTTTCAGGCAGAAGTTATCCCAAAATAGTGTCTTCAAATGCCATTGAAAATCGTTTTCTTTACAAATGTTTAATTGTTGATTTCAAAAGTCTTTTTATTGAATGTTGATCAAACTAAGGCCCCAGTCACATAGAGGCCCGGAAGCAACACGATTCAACACGACTCTGTTAAGTT
>BQKZ01006480.1:12032-32285 GCA_036244855.1 Temnopleurus reevesii | reverse complement strand
AGTCTAAGGTTTCTTTCTATTATCTAAAACGGGGGTAAGAAAAATTTGGAGACGATTGGTGCAATAGGTTGAGAGAAATACGCAGCCAAACAAACAAACATCCAAACATCAAACTAGGCGAATTATATAGTAGGATTCTACTAAATGGAAAGTGCTTCACCCAGTTTGATGCTCTTTTAAGTGGCACTTTATATTAGGGCCGCCGTACTTTTTTCGATATCCACGAATGTCGAAAAAAAAATGTCATCATTTTCTCAATTCTATACATGAAGTAAAAAAAAAAAAAAAGTTAAACACGAGCAAGCTGGCGATTATTTGTTATTGTACAATCACATGAAGTAAATCAAGGGTCATATAAATATCCTTTTGAGATATAATTATAGACATTCAAAATAATCTAACGATCATAGCTTATTATGCTTTATGCCAAATCAATGTGAAAGATTTACATAATTCCTTGGTTTTCATTACTCTCACATGATAACTTGTTGAGGGACCAAGAACGTTCGTTCATATAATTTATCTAATAACTACAATAATGATATAATCAACAGAATTAATGCCATGAAATACTAGTAATTGTCCCACAGGGCGCCAGAATTGTCATAGGGGGCACCAAATGTGGGCTGAGTATTTTATAGTTGTCAGCCCAGCTGAGCAAATTACACAAGATCTGACCCCTCTACTTTTCAAAACCATCACGTGGGACCTCGTCGAGTTATACTACTGTACTCACTGGTCTTACCACCAATCTCACACTGTGAGATCAATAATCATACCCCACAGAGCAAACCATATTCCTCCGCAACTATAGAATTATGGTACTGTAGCTACTGTAGCTAATTTCGAAGCGAATAATTTCACCACAGTTTAGACTGCACACCATTCATTATGTCAGGTGACCATTGTTGGTATACATGGTCAGCTTACATCATACAAAATATATTAATGAAATGAAATAATAATATCTTAACATTAATTAAAAGGCAAAGGTATATAATTAAAAGAAATAATAATATAAATTAAATGGCATATATCTAATTAAATATAATAATACAAATTCTAGCAACTATTGGTGATTCGGATGAGTCCCATGAGATGACAGGAATTGGTCAAGATGTGGCCATTTTTCAGCCTTATTGCAAAACTCCGTATCCCAACAAAACAATACAAAACAACAAAAAAAAACACAAATTTTTAGGTAGTTTAATTTTCAGACCCTTTTATGCGAGAATGAGCTGAAAGACCAAACTTCATTTTTCATGAAGATGAACGAAATAAGTTTATCTACTAAATATTCTGTCTGGATGAAAGTCTGATTGTTACTGTTCCTATAGCACTTATTTTGGATGATTTTTTACTGATTACTTATTTTACACATGAGTGAATGGGAATATTATAGTGTGAGGTCGAGTTTAATTTTGCCCTGCGGCTGGCACAAGACTACATATCACGAGACTGATTCTGAAGTTTGCACTGAGCTACAGGACGTTCTGCAATCTCTCGTTTTTCGTAGTAAATTACTTCCGAAGTCGACGTCTGTTGAAGGAGTATAATGTCTAGTAACTCTCTGTAAAAACTGAATACTGCGTTTCCCTTAATACTCTCTGTCGGATTTTCTCAAAGTCAATAACCAGTCCAGAAGCAAAATGGTCGAGGTGAGTTTTGTCCACATTACATTTTTTTTCTGAATAGGTGGGACTAATGATGTGACTATTGTTAGGCTCTGGTATAGTTTGGCATTTGAAATTGAAGCATGAACTGAGTGAAGTCTGTCGCCTGCTGTACGTCTGACTATTGGGGTGTTGTTAACAATCAACTGCAACTTTTGTAACGCGCATTTTCATTCATTCATTCATTGCATTAAACAAGACGCGCATGATGATACAATCATTTTGATTGGCCCGGAATACGATCAACTGCAACTTGCGATCAATTGCATTTGCAATTTTTGAACAACATCCCCTTAGTTTGATCGAGTGTGATCAACTCCAGAGTCCAGTAATATTGTAGATCAAGAATGACATTGGCCAAATCGTGAAATAAGCCACCTCTCCAGTCCCTCAATTCCTCAAACATACGTCTTTTTTGTGTACAATGACTATGGAGCCCATTGAATTGAATTGACTGCCCGGCGAATGGCCGCTATGGCCTATTTCACGAGTATGTCACAATATTAAGAATAAGATTGATATCAATACCAATTTGGCCAACTCATGAGATAAACCACCTTTCTAGTTCCTCGCAAGTCTATTTTGTGTGCAAATTCTATGGAGATCAATGATTAAGGTCCCTGTGCGGCCCGCTGACTAAATGAGTGCAAGTCTATGGAGGGGTGGATTATTTCACAAGAATGCCACCTTGATATGTGGAATCGAAGAAATTTTCATTGCACGTTTTGCAAATGCAATGAAGTTTCCATGATTTCATTTTCAGACATTCTTTTTAACGTTCATAGGTTAGTGTCTGTTTTTTCAAATATCACTTACTTGGGTATTACTTGGGTGTAGAGACGGTAATAATAATAAAGAGGCTATCATGAGGCCAAATCATTAAATAAACCACATCTCTAGACTCTAGTCCACCATACGACTTCTTTTTTTTGTGTGTACAAAGTATATTCAGATGAATTAGGTCCCCGGCTGAGGACAACATGAATGCAAGTCTGAGGAGGGGTAGCCGCGTAAGATTTTCACAAGTATGATTAGGATGTCTGAAGAAAAAAATTATTTTAGAAATGAGACAAAAATTTGCCTATTAAGATGTTACCATGACAGTTTTCTTGATAATTTTTTCCTTTTATTTCCTAACAGAAAAAAGTTAAAAATAATTATTCATATTTAAAGCTATTACATAATTCTAAGCGAAAAGAAAATACTACCGTGTACATTGATGAATGCTTATTCATTTTGTAGGACCTTCTATAATTTTTAACAATTCATTTCATTTCTCTTTCAGCAATTGAAAAGTTTTCTTTGGGACGAGATGAAAATGTGAGTGTACTACATTGTTTATTCTTCATTTCACATAACTATAGTTTTCCCATCCATACCTGTATGTTTGAGATTAGGTTTAGATTATAAACTGATATTACAGGTAATTGCTAAAATTGTAGATAACATAATAAAATTTAGCTGATTTAGCTGATTTTCAGACATGTTCATGTTTAGTACAAACTATTTTGTTTGGTTTGTGATTTTAGCATTGGTAAAAAAAAGTTATTTGCAATCGCAAAAGGATGCAAATTGTTGTAACACTACAGTAATTGTGAAAGGGGCTTATTGCAAAAGTCATTTGGGAAATTCCTCCGCCCTTTTTCATTATATAGATTTTGGCTAAGAATGTTTCATTTGCCAAAATCTGAGAAAAGTGCCAAAATTTGTAGCATAACTACTTCATTAAATACAGGTCCAGAAGATTGATATTTCAATTTGGGTATTACTTCATTTGTATTGTTTTTTAACTGTCTTTCAGGGTTGACGGACTAGAGGCCATTGTGATTACAGATAGAGATGGTGTTCCAGTAATTAAAGGTAAGTTCTGTAAGTTTGTTATTCAGCTCTTCGACCTGAAAAATGAATTGAATCAGAGATGATATATCTTAGAAAAAGGATGTCAAGATAATGTAGTTCTGAAAGAGTCAGGGAACAATGATCAAAAGGTGAAAAAAATTGATTATCATTCTATTTTTCGCTTCCTTTTTTTTTTTTTTTGTAGTTAAAAGAGACACCATCCCAGAGTATTCCATGAAACAAGTCTTCTCTCTACATTTGCCATGGCCGCAGACCAAGAAAGTAACTTGGTCTCTCGGCCAACAAGCGAATCTTCTGCAACCTACTCAACTGATACTATTTGAAAAATGTTCATTGTTCATATGTATGGATAGAGGTATTAAATCTTATTATAATAATTTATTTTCCTTTTACTTTTTGCTATGTGAAAAGAGACACTACATTGAGCTCCAGAGCATTCCATAAAATCACTCTTCCTCCCGTCATTTGCCATGGCCGGTGACCAGGGAAGCGAACCCGGTCTGTCGGCCAACAAGAGCATCATTCATATTGAACTACCTCAACTCATGTTTTTTCTTTTATTTTCATTGTTTCCATTTTTTCGCTTTATTTTATTCTAGTTAGAAAAGACACAACCCCAGAGCAGTCCATGTAACCAGCCTTCCTCTTGACATTTGCCATGGCCGGTGACCAGGCAAGCAAACCCGGTCTGTCGGCCAACAAGAGCATCATCTGAACCGTCTCAACTCATGCTTTTTTTCTTTTCTTTCCATTGTTTTCATTTTTCACTTCATTTTTTGTAGTTAAAAGAGATACCACCCCAGAGCATTCCATGAAACCAGCCTTCCTCTCGACATTCGCCATGGCCGCAGACCAAGCAAGCAAACTCGGTCTCTCCGCCAACAAGAGCATCATCTGCACCTACTCACATCATCAGGTGAGGATTAAAGGCAATAACTAAAGTAGTTGAGAATCAAAATAATATTTGAATGATTTGACCAGTAATGCATTAATAATTCTAAACCTTTGACTGAAGCAGGTATCACTTGAATTCTTAAAGTTCATTGGTCCTATATATTTCATCATATAAGTAATTCAACAATGCTAATATGTAAATGTACAGCTGCTCGCTAAACTTTCTACAGCAATGCACCATGGGAGGAGAAATCTCTGCAGGGAGCTTTGGCGAGTTCAGCGTTACGGATCCACTGGCCCAAACCTATATTCTTTCTGAGCGCTGATCCATTTTTTTTTTAACTTTTGGAGGCTTTATTCTTTCATTTTTTCAGATACTGTTGGTTATATAAACACACAAAAAAATGTTTTTGCCCCTAATTGAAAGTAGCATCACTTTGTGACACAAAGTTGCCAATCCAGTATGAAGTGTAATTTTTCTACCCCTTTCCACTTCCGTTATGGAGTATCTATATCTACAGAGAAACATAGTCCATTCAGAACCCAACACAGTCATAACGCCTGTCACTTTTTTTCTGTATACAGACATTTATTAGTTTTATCTGACATTTGCAAAGAAACATTACAAAATGAGTGTGGTCCACAACGATACCTTTACCAAATTTTTCAATTTTTCTTCCAGGTGGTACACTTCAACAAGCAGCCCCTCTTTGTCAGTTTAATAGCATCGAGAAAAGCCAACACAGGTAAGATTGCAAACATTTTTAAAACATTTGTTGCCATCTTAATCAAAAAGTTCTGAAATTGAAGTATTTATCTCTAGAGTAACTATATTCATCATCCAGTTTGATATAACAGTTGCCTTTACAATGATATCATTTTTTTTTTAAATTTTATAATCACTAAATGTAAATCACTAAAGGTAAAGTAAATAGGAGGCAAAGTCAAAAGTGAAATGTCATTAAATGCAACATCAATTTTATTTTTTATGCAAACTCAAGTGTCCAACACTGAAGTAAATGGTTTAGCATTTGATAATTGTCACCATGCTTTCTAGTGTCAAAATAGTCCATTTGGCTATTCACACTTTGATTCCTTTCTCTGCATATTCAGGAACGATTGGCATCTCTGTCCATGGTAAATAGAACTTTTTGCCTGATTTGCCAAAAATACAAGTTGAAACATTTACCTGTGATATAGAAAAGCATGCAATGCAAAGTTATTGAAGCATCATGGTGTAGTGGACCCAACTCCCGTGCCTTACAACCAGAGGGTCGTGGTTCAAGTTCCACCCGTGGTGATAATTTCCTTCAAGAAATTTATCCACAAAGCTGCTCTCGACCCAGGTGTGATCGGGAACTGGTAGGAAATAGCAACACAATATCTGTATTAATTAGACTTTATTTGTTTATTTTTATACATATTGCAGGATTATTAATGGACTTAGAGTCAGAAATTGAGGGCTTGCTGCCTGAGCTGAAGGCTGCCATAGACATATAGGCTTGGACTTCCATCAATTGTACTGTTATTATCTTCAACTCAACCGGAGATGTGAAGAGAAAGGTCATTGACTTTTGGTAATCAGAGAGAGAGAATTTAACTGTATCGAGCATATGAAGTTAAACACGACTATCTACAGCTTAGTGTCGTATGAAAACCAACATCCAAGATACAATTTGGAGGTGAAGCTTTATAGTGGACTTTGGCAAAACTAGCAAACAACATGTCATCTACAGGCTTCCTGAGTAAATTTCAAACGTTTCCAAAATATTTTACATTTCAATCATTAGATTTCATGCAGAATGCTTTTGAAGTGTGCATGATAGTCAAAATTAAGTGTTGAAAATGTAAAATGCTTTCAGAAAAGTATTGTGTGATGATTTTGTTTATATAGAGTCTTTTTATGGTACATATGTAACTGTAGTGTTTATAAAACAAACCATAACTAAGAAGCTGTCTCATAAGGCCCTTTGAAGAGGTACGCAAAGCCGTTAGTCCCTTCTTGCACTCAAGAACCTGTAAGTTGCTTAGTTAGCACCAGAGAAAGGGTCACCAGTCGTGTGATGCAGAGTCGCTAGTACCTCTACAAATAGCTTGATGAAATACAGAAATATGTATCATGTAAGGTTTTGTTTGCTAGACTAATGACTTGCAATATGGTCAAGTAAAAAGTGCTCTATTTTATGAATAACGATGAACCAGAGACCTTGTGAATCAAATTTTCTCTAATTCAAAGATAAGAAATATACTACAAATGAAGAAGATTCAATCTTTATCTTTGAATGTGATGAAATTAAATCGGTGTACTTTAATTATTCTCAGTACTCTGGATAGGAACTGTCAGTAACTTCCTTTCTCTGCTACCTGGTGATGCTTGTGCTTAGAACAATGATGCACAGTGAGCAGAGGAAACAAAGGAATTGGACAAAGTAAAAAACTTCATTCAAGCCTTCTTAATTGCTTCATGAACACGAAAGGATGTAGCTTCCCTGATCATTCACCAAATATGTGACACCTGTTCAATATTTCTTGGCCGAATAAGTGGGAATTGTATTTCTTTGGTGTGCATCTATATTAATGCCTGAATGGACTTTGTTTATTCTGTCCAATTAATCTGCCTCTTCTGCTGCAATAATGGCCCCCACAACCCACTGTGCTTTTATCATGAATGGGAGTGTGAAGAATGCTAACCTGGCTACCTGAAACCTTATTCCTTGCTTTTTCTTTAATACTTCATAAGGAGGTACTAAAATCACTGTATGCATTCAGACTACATTGCCACAATTTAGCATACCTGTCTCTTTAGGTATGATATGACCCACTTTTAGGGTCTGACCTAGAAGGAATTTTTTTAGAAGTAAATGCTGTACACAAGGACACACCCATCAAGCATCTTGTCTACTGAATATGTAAAACTAGAATGTATCCACCAAATTATCAAACAATTTTGTCTTTCTTTCTTAGTATATGATAAAGGCTATCATGGAAGACAAGTGAAGCATAATACTTTCTTTTTCAGTTCTGAATTAGTGGAGCATTGGGATTTCCCTTTGTATTGCTATCTGAAGCATAATACTTTAATATGTATTTTGGTTATAACAGAGAAGATGTCAGAGACATTAATGTGTCAATCTTCTAAAAGGCTTACTGATTAATGAACTTGTTATGCAAATGGATGTTTTTGGCAAACTGAAAGCTTGTCCAAGACTTGCCAGACATAGCAACATTGAATGTATGTGAACTGGATTTCAAGTGATATAACTATGATCAACCGGCCTATAGGACGGATTTCACCAAATCCTCGGTGTGCATAGCATGCTAATGTGTATAGTAAATGTCAAAGGTTTATAGACTTGAGGTCCATTAGATGTGCGTAATTACAGTCGCCTATGAGTTAAAATATTTGTTTTAAAGTTAAGTAAGGAATTTTTCTTAGATCTCACTTATTATTTTCTTGCCTCTATATAGTGTGTTTATCTACTAATTTCATGTTCTTAGAATTGATGTTACCAAATGAGTTTAGATTGATGGAATAGGGATGAATTTAATTCATAAAGAGGGGTTTTGGTCTTATGATGTGCATTACACATTTTTTTTTTTATTTTTTTTTTACATCTTTGCGAGATTGATTGTAAGCTTTTTGGCTGTGTCTGTTTGATTTCTAAATTGAAGATTTTTTATACTGTGAATTGTACAAGCGAATTTCACCACATATTTCTCTTGAGAACCTCCAATGAACCAATATTTATTTTAACAATTTTTTTGTTAAATTTGTAATTTTATTTCAAGACTTTTTGAAGCAGAGAATAATGAAGCTATGAAAGTCTGGTGTTTAGTTCATGAGGTAAATGATTCAGAATTTTATCAGAATGATGCCCAGGAACACAGCCCAGTCTTTCTTGAAGTCATTACTGAGCACCAAATTTGTGAACCATTACTGATGCTGGATATCTGTTGATGGAAACTATTTAGTTTAATGCTGCCAATAAAGGGTATGCTTTACGTCAGAGTGAATAAATCTAGATGAGGTAAACTATACTTTTTAATATATAGACACATAGGAGGCAGTGTAATATAAAACAAGTTTTCTTAATTGACTATGAAAGTTTTTTTCAGAGTTCCTTCCTTCTGTAATTGATCTTCTAATTATTAAACTTTATAACCACACCGCCCTTGTGAAAAATAGAGACATCAAAATGTGATAAAATTATTCCAAATGACGATGAAATCATGATAAGTATATAAATGTCAGTATGAAAAGTGGAAAATGTATGTATATTTCATTTTGTATTGAAAACAGAAATAAACGATATATTTACTTTAATGTATTGCAATTCTCATAAATGATTTGATTTGTTTGTGTGTATACCATGAAGTTATAACATGTTACAAAAACACTGATAGGACTACATTTCATTCTATTTTTAATTTTATTTAGGTTTACAAAGCCATCAGAGAATTCTGGATATTGTAACAAATCATAACCATTAACAAATTTGTTGTTAATACTAATACCCATCCTCGTATATATATATTTTTTTTTTTTACTGTAATCAGTAAAAAGGAAAAGGACAAGAAATCTTACAAGAGATCTTGTCTTAAACTACGGCCCCCAAAAATATTTGTTTAGGTTTCGTTTTTTGCTGTTTTTGAAAAGGGCGTCTGTCTTTTTTTTTAAATATATTTTTAAACACAATTCATTTAGAAAATAAGAATTGGGAATGAAAAGCCAAAGATCATCTGAAAATTACTTTTCAGTTTATATTTCTCATGCTTATTCATAATTTTGTTGTGATTTTTTAATTTGAGTGAAAAGTGAAAATAAAAAAGTCCAGGGCAGTGTTTCCCCAAATTAAGAAAGACTGGAGGACGTTAACGAGACCAATACGCATAAGATTCACAATCATTCAGCAGAAGAACTTATACCAGTCGTGCATAAAGTCTTCGTAAGTTGGTGAAACACCGCCCAGGTCAGCCCATTTTCAGAGGGTCAGTCGGTTAAGTGCATCCAAACTATTCTGGGGGCCTAATTGCAAACGAGAATGATTTCTAGGTAGACAAGTGGAATGTCATTTCATCACAAAAATGGATTGAGGATGATGTCTACACTAAATCAAATATTTCAGTTTAATGAAACGTCAATATACCCAGCCTACTAAGCATGTGGCAACCGCAAGGCAAACAGTAGCAGATCTTCATCAACGTCTTTCATTTTGTTTATATCTGGATCAAGGAACTCAGCATGTGAGTCCCCCATCCAGCCATCCCCCCGACTATTCCCTGTATGTTGCTGTTTCTGTAATCAGTCTTGAGGCTTACTATAAAATATCATCACAAAAATCTTTCATCTTTCTCATACATGGCATCACGTCAGACGATTCGATCCAGTCAAACGTCCCACCATCAACTGACCATTCCCTACATGTTGCAGTTTCTGCAATAAGTTTTGAGGCCAACTACAAAATATTACAAAAATGTATAATCTTTATTCTATCTGGCATCGAGTTGTCAAACATCCCATCTTCAAGCGAATATTCCCAGCCTGCTGCTATTGTATCAATCAGTCTGGAGTCCAACTACAAAATATCTTCGCCAAGTCTTCCATCTTGCTAGTCCCAGGCATGGAGGAACTCGGTAGTCGAGTGGAACATCCCGCCATCATCCGGCTATGTCCGGCCTGAGTCTACCTACAAAATATCTTCGCCAAAGTCTTTCATCTTGCTAGTTCCTGGCATCGAGGAACTCGGTAGGCGAGTAGACCGTCCCGCCATCACCCTGCTGTGTCCAGCTGACTGCTGTTGTTGCTGCTGTTGACTCGGAGGCTGTATAAACCCATCTACATACGCTTTCACTGCCAGACTCGTCTTTGGACCGGTTCTCCAGAGTTGCCCGTCTCCGTCCACAACGCTCGTCTCGACGTTGATGGAATGGATTCCAGCCGATGGGAAGGCGAGCAGGACTTGACGACTGAAGTAGTCATTGTGCTGCGTGATGCGACACTCGATCTCCTTTGGTCCACCCTGGATCAAAATTTTGAAAATGAACAAATAATTAATGCAATTTCCATTCAGAATTCGGTTTAGAAAAAAAAAGGAAAAAACAAAGATCTGAGAATGAAAACAGCAGTTCAGAATATTGTAAAAGAAACAAAATATAAATTATCTCTGCCAAATCTTAACTCAAGCTAAAATATTCTGTGTGCAATGTTGCAAACGAGAACTAATTGTGTTTTCTATTCAAATCTTTCAGCGATTGTTCAGCGATTTAGTGAGTCCATGTACAGACTAAAATACACAGAGAAAGTAACGACATGGACATTTCTTCTCAATCTCTCTCAAAAGAAACAAATTTCCAAAGGAAATGGAATTTGGTAGAGAACCTTGACTTTTTGTGAACATAAAACTGTTTGGTATGACCATTAGTATTGTGTGAATGACGGTCTGCAATTTAAGGAAGTTTCAAGCACCTATTCGACAAGCCACATTGAAATAAAGCTTGTGTCTCACCTCAGTTTGTTTCTCCTCAGCCTTGTTGTTCGATGAGGAAGAGGTGCTTACATTGATGACGACTTGGTTCACTTTTCTAAAAAGTCCTGTTATAAAGGAAAAGAGTGTAATTATAGGCCCCAGTCGCCTAGAGGGCAGGAAGCAACACGATTCAACACAACTCTTTGATCCATTCACAGTTAGCTGTCTGAGAACAAAGAGTCGTGTTGAATCATGTAGCTTCCAGGGTCCTATGTGACTGGGGCTTTACAATAGAAACATGTGTTAGGTAATTCATTATTGATTGAGATAAATTCATCATACCTTCCAAACATTTCAATTTATGCCTGAAGTATATTGGAGCTTTGATCAGATCAGATGATTGGATCAGTTGATAATGTCGTTTGATTTTGATTAACAGTGAAGATCCCTGTATAATTTACAACATTAACTGAGATGGAAGGTATTGTAAATGTGTTTAAAACTCTTTGTGAAGGGTCTCCGCAATAAAAAGGTTTTCTCACTATGAAAAGTGCATAAATCTGTACACATTTCCTTATAAGAGTTATGCCAACAAATGGAAGTAGGATGCTAAGTGGTTTGTTGGCCTCTAGGCCTCTCTTAAACTGCTACAAAGATCTCAGTTCTAAGATGCTTTGAGGGAGCCGTATTTAAAGGCATCTGTAGTCAAGCCGAGTCATATGAAATGATGTTGGCTGCTACATGTTGCAGCCAAGCCAACATGAATACATGAAAACATGTACTTGATGAGTTTCACATCATCAAGAGGTCAAGTAGCATAGGATCTTCTTACCTGGCTGGGAGCCATGTTGGATGACGCCCTCCACCTTGAGAGCGAGATGTGAATTGGTTGCGATGGAAACAGGCTCTCCTGATGCCCTTGGTGATGGTGAGAGATTTAGCTGCAAGAACAAGAGAAAATCACTGCCAAAGTTAAGAACTAACAAGAGTTATGAAAACAAGGAAATATACTTGACAGAGGGATAATAAAATAATGTAGAGGGTAGTTTTGATATATCATTGGGTAATAATGATAATCGTAATACACTGATCCTTGACACAAGCTCACTTGCTTTATGAGTAGAATTATCGCCTGGAAGAAGTCTTATCAAGTATTTTTTTGTATTTTCTGTTGTTTTACCTCTCAATTTTCTCTCAGTTTTTTTTTTTTACATCAGTCCCAAATGGTTCGACTTTATAGGCAAGCTTGACTTTCGAATAAACTAAAGAGCACCAGAGTCTGCCAGACCCTGACACTCATGCCATTTTACATGGTTATCTATCTTTACTACACCTATAGACCGGATTGACACATACAGTATGCAAAATTTTGCGCTATAGCAAAAACATTTTCTAAAAGAATCAAATTATTGAAGAACAATTGGTGATCAGTTCTTGTACTGAAAATATGAAGAATCCTGCACATCCAAATATTTCCAATAGCTTTTTAAAGTGTTTCTTCTCTACTGGAGAAGCATTGCTTTACAGATATGGGCCTTTCCATGGGGTTGGGTCCATTTTTGCGACATCCCAAAAGCCCTAAATCCATGCCCTTTTTTCAAACTAGGCAAATATTGTAAAATAATGACATTACCCAAAAACTGTGTCCCACCAAGAAGCATTCCTTAAATACCATAACACATTGGAATTTGACACCTGACCATTTCTTGTACATGCAAAAGCGATATGAAGTCCATGTAACATGGGTAAAAGATTTCCAATTCAAATGTGTATTACTGAGAAAAAGGGAGAATTTTATTCAATAGATCAAAGCTTGAGAAGATCTGCATTGATCTTCAGGGTGAAGTGACAAAGTGGATACCTACGTTACATGGACATCCCATGAAAAGTTGACCCAACCCCATGGAAATACTCATATACGTACCTTGATGCTTGTAGACTGTAGTGCCTGGTAGAAGTATCTAGGAAACCCAAAGGACATCTTGAGTAGAGAGAGACAAGCTCGTTGGATGCATTCGGTATGCTGAGTGAATAATGTAGAGAAAACAGGACAATGTGATATTCACGTATTGAAACTATGAAGCTAAAAATGATGCAGACGATATTCACACACTCAACTAAAATACTATCTCTCAATATTTCTTGTATTTTAGGGCTGCATTTCTTGTATTTTATAGGATAAGGTATTCTATGTGTTTATCATTTGGTTTTAGTATTGGTTATTGTTTTACATTTGTCCAATTGTTGAATATCAAGCAATCCTCTACACTGTATCTTCAATAACAAATCAATTCCCAAATTGTGGCTTCATCATTTCAAATTTAAAAAAAAAATTAAAATATTGTAGGTTCCAAGGCAGAAATTACAAGTACATGTCCTTTTTCTCATAGATAGTATAGCCTAGCTGGATAACACAATTCACATACACTTGCAAAGGTGTCACAATGACAGTTGGGGCATCATTTGAAATGGTGGAAAATATATTCCAATAAATTCTACCTTGGACCACATGGCTGTCAAAAATAGCTGTCATCAAGAAAGCCACCTCTTAAAAATGAGGCCACTTGTAAAAAGGGAAAGGAATTATTTACCTGGTGTGATATTGGGTTTCCTTCTGTCTCTTCCAACACTGTCTGAAGATCGGCAAGAATTTGATTGGTTACACGGCTGCTCTCTGCCATCAGGTCATTGCTATGGTGATCAGCATTGTTCGACCCTAAGAGATCCTGCTTTATCATATGCTTTCCACTGTCGAAGATAAAGGAAGAACCAACAAGATTGGATGCAAGAAATGAAACTCAAAATGGAAATCAAAAGATCTTGTTGATTTATCTTCCCCACTTTTTGCTTGTTGTCTCTTGACAATATTTCTTTTATCTCTGTAAATTCAGTTCCTGTATCAATCTTCTGAAAGCAGTACTATTTCAATAATGTTCACAACCATCCGTTTACTATGTCACTTTGCATCTGGGCAGCCAATTTAAATGATTTGGGGTTTTGGACATGATCACGACACTTATTACAAATTGTTAATATTTTGATGAATCCTCAATTTTCACAAAATTCCCACTAATTCTGAGATTTTTACAGATTTTTAATCAAATTCCCTGACTTTTTCCCTGACTGGAAAATCTGGAACTCATAATCAAGGTGAAGTAGCAACCCTTAATTCGACACATTGGTCTGAGCCTGAAATGTTAAAATACTTTCCCTCTTAGTTATTTCGTTCTGATTTAGAATTTTCCAAATCACTGCAACAAACATATTATTATATAACATATAATACAAACCTGTATGATGAAGAGTTGAGTATAAGAGCATCAATAAGATACACTAGCAGGAGACAATGCCTCTGAAGTCTAAAAGAGCTCATGGTTAAGGAAACTTTAGGTAATGCATAAGGGCGGTGTTTCACCAAGTTACAAAAGTCCATATGAAAGACTGACATCAGTTCCAGGGCTAGACACTGCAAAATTATTAATCATTAAGCACAAGATCTGATACCAATCGTTTCTTTACTTGGTGAAACACGTCCCACAGCTCAATCACTGCAAACCAACCGTCATTAAACAGGAAACTAAATGATTACTCAGCATGCATTGTCAAAAATCATACCTCTGCCTTCATGAGATCAGATCTGATGTCAAAATTATTTAGGGCAATTTGTACATGTTTTATGTCCATGTCCTGTTTGACCTTTGATATCCTGAAACAAAAAAATCAATCAGGTTATCTTCCAGGCTTTGAGTAACGTTTGGTAAAAAGACGGCAAAATATCTTGATGATATGGATATGATCAGACCGTGCAACATATCCTTGTCTGCCCAAACGACTCCTGACATCTTGAACCCAAGAGGATCTAGCTTACCTAACCCCAAGTGCCAAACAGAGATTCGAACACAAGTCTGTAATGATCTGATAATATGTAGTAACTCAAGAAGACGATACATCTACTGAAGTTGACTTTTGTTACGCTAGACGTTTTTTTCAGTGATGAAAACGTCCACTGTGGTACTGCTACCTGCGTTCAATTTGTTTGGACTAAAAGGATACATTTTTATGCTACCCAAGGTGACCATGTCTGCATCAAACGAAGACAAGTAGAGATCAGCATAGCTATCGGCCAAGGATTGTAGTCTTTGGGAGGATTTCTGCATCTGAACAAACAAAAACAAACAAACAAACAAACATCAGCACCTGCATTTTGGCTTCGGATGCAAGAAATATAATCATTAGGATAGTCCTAAAATTCTTGATTTTTCATCATGAATAAAAATCTATGAACGATAGTAGAGTGGAAACTCAGTATCACGAGGTCCTGAAGACCATCAAATATACCTTGTTATAGCAGCAATCTTGTTATAGCAGGTTTCAAAACAACTTATAAAGAGCTTGAAGCGAACTATTACCTCTTTATATCAGGAGTGTCCACTGTAACTGACATAGCTTTAACTGATCAAATGTTTTTTATATTTGGTCATATTTTTAGCTCCAATACAAATATGAATGTAAGGAAATAACATCAGTATTGCCAATTTGAAAAAGAAAGAGCAATCAATTTTTCTTCACATAATTCTTGTCCTAAATGGATTACAGTTAGAGCCAATATTTCAGTATACATAAATTTGAGCCAATTTACCGAATTCCAGAAACTGTTATTCGTTAGTGATTTGTTATTTTCCCGTTTTCATAGATTAATGTACACAAGACTATGGGAGTTCTAATGAGTGAAAATTTTAACAAATTCATTGTCGCAAAATTCCCCAAAAAAATCCCAGCAAAATTCCAGCTTACAGCAGATATATTTTCACTATAGAATCACAATTATGTCATTCAACTCAACCCTAGATTGTTTTAAGCTCAGTATTAATAGGTTAATATTCAGAATGAAAATAAAAATACATTTTTCTAAATATTAATACTCCTAGATACCTGGGTGGCCATGTGACCACAGCGGAGGAGGTCCTGGCCTGTCGTCATGGCAACAGCAGGCGCGATGGCGGGTGGAGGACATGTTCTGATGCTGGCTAGGTTGGTCATTAGAACGAGACAGGTGTGGAGCCAATCGGCTCTCAGCCGGGCGAACTCTGTCTGGAACTTGAGAGGGTGGTTGGGTGTGGCTCCAGCCTGTGCGGAGAAACATCAAGAAATATTTGTACTATAAACATTTTATTGTTATATTTGGGGTATTCCATAAATTATGCTTGCTTTAATTATTTCAGTGTTTGCTCGACTGACATCATTGTTTTCAGATTTTGTTCATCATACTACGATTGTTTTGTAAAGCCCTATTAACCATTGTGTTATAATCATTATTATCTATTTTCTGTCATAAACGAATAGGTACAAAATGTGAACTTTATAATAAAAACTAGTGAAAGAAGACAAGTTTCACCCCTTGCCTTTACATGTTTAAATTTTTTTTTTAATTTACATTGAACAATTAAGATGCTAATCATTCAAACAGGATCTAAAACCTGCCTTTTCAATGTCGCATATAATTATTTTTCTTGCACTTTTCTCTTTTCTACTATGTCTCGTGTGTAATTTAATCTACATCTTTACATATTTATTATAGTTGCACCTCGAGCATTCTTTTAAAAGGTGGATTTGGCACGATGCAAATTATATTATTACTATTATTATACTGATATGGTTTATAATTTGATAAAAACATACAATATATCCCCAACTATGCAATAACAATTTATGCTACTTCTTATTGTCATGTATCCTCCAAGATCTTATATATGAAATGATAGGATGTATGTCGCTTGCCTTCAGGGCAGCCAGACCACTTTCATATTCCTGAAGAGCTCTAGAAAGCTTAGCGGCATTGCTTGGGTCAATCTCAGTCTTCAGCTCCATCAGATAAGCTTCCGCTTGGCTCAGCACCTCCAAGGAGCCTAGCCAGTAATAGAAGTGCTCTGAAGCAACCTGTGAATTGATGACAATAGTAAGAGTAAGACATAATTGACATCACCATCTTTCCCAACAATATCATTTTAATCACCTCCACCATCAATTCTAAGATAGGCTTATTGGGTGACTTCAAGTATGGTGTTCGGTATTGGTGTTGGGAGAGCAATTAGCCCGTAAACCAAGCTCCAACACCGGCGGTCAGTTTACAGAAGCGATATGATCGCCGTATCGATCGCTCAACACCAGCCTCAACACCACGTGACGTCATACGCGCTCGCACAAAGTCTCGCGACAAGCTCAACGATTCTCAAAATAATCTGTTTTAACCCTAACTAGGCCGGGCTATTTTGGGAGTTCTCATAGCCGAGGGGGGGGGGGGCCTCCCAGGCCCCCCTTCCGTTCTCAGCCGTCGATCGTGCTATCGCCGCGAAAATGTGCACGCGAGTAGAGTATCATGTAAACTACAAATTTGCATCATCAGATTTTCGAAAAAATACATGATTTATTTTTAATTCATTAATTATGCATAAAAATGCATTGTGTGCTCTAAATCACAAAATGTTGGTGATAGAAAGCTAATTTTTGGTATACCGTAGGTATTCCTGGTATCATATGTAACGATTCCACATAAAAAATTGCATTGAAATTTAATTTCTTATGTTCTGTATTGTTTTTTTCAATTTCTTATGTATTTCATTGTTTTTTTCAACCTTTTGTTTTCTCTTGTTTTTTGAGCAAAATTGATTGTAAATATTTTTTCAAGCATAATTATGCTAAAATGAATTGATTTTAGCCACTGAAAGCAGAAATATGAATTTTTATGTGAATGAAGTGAAAAAACACAATTTGCATTGACTTTGTACACAAAATCACGTTTTGGAGCAGTTTTGAGGCTGAAATGCGAATATAAAATTACGTAACATCTTAACGGTAGGTCGGATTTTCGTAAAAATGGTCTTAAAAGTTGCGAGAAACTTGAAAGAAAAAAGTCAGTGAGCAGCGTTATCAGAAATTTTCACGCGGCGATACGATTTTGAAATTCGTCGAGGTGGGGGGCCTCCGAGGCCTCCCCCCCCCCCGGCCTAGTTAAGGTTAAATCATTTAAATTGTGCAACCATTTTTAACATCCAGAAAGAAAAATATTGCCTTCCAATATAAAGTATGTGGTTTTAGTTTTTATAAGCAACTTTCACTGTGAAACCAATTTAACCACCAACATGTTACAGGTTGTCGTAGCGGAACTGCTCCTTTTCCGTGAGTCGAAAACATATGCATGATTTCAACACCAACACCAACACCGAACTTGAAGTCACAATTTTCCAAATCCCTGGGGGTTGGTGTTGAGAGATGGGAAAATCGCACGTAAATCGTCAACACCTACCGTGATCCTCGGTTCAGCAAACGACATTCAACACCAGCAATCAACACTAACTACCGGAAATATGTCAGAATTTCGCGAGGTCAATCCCAACATCGACAGACTTCAAGTTTGGTATTGAGGCTGGTGTTGGTGTTGCCGCAACACCTACACCAGCGTTCAACACCGTACTTGAAGTCACCCATTGTAAATGCTTGAGGTAACTTGTGAAACGAAGGGAAGAGTCATCATCATCATAATTATTATCACCACCATCATCACCATGCACAAAATATGCAGAACCCACAAGTACTATAAAATGAAGTTACTACCCTGGGTAAACATAACATATATGTAAGCTTTCACTGGCATTGATATAACCATCTTCGTCGTCATCATCATCATCATCATCATCATCATCATCATCATCATCATCATCATCACTATCATCATAATCGTCATTCTCGCAAAATAGTCCACCCCTCCATAGACTTGCATTCATTTAGTCAGCGGCAGGGGACCTTATTAATCTTCATAGCCTTTGTACACAAAAAAGATGTGTGAGGGACTAGTGAGGTGGCTTATTCAACGACTTTGCCTAATCATCATCATACTCGTAAACATTACCATTGCCATACAACTGTAGTTATTGTTATCACCACCTTTATTACCATGATCACCAAAACCAACACCATCATTATCATCATCATTATCGCCATCCCCAACATCGCTAGTTATTATCACTATTGCCATTATCATTATGATCATCATTGTTGCCTGCCACAGTTGTCACCAACTCTAGGATGGTTGATATCACTTGCAGGCTTACATTTATTTGACATAAATATCACTTCTCCATACAGACAAACATCCATCTTTATGGTTGGATTTTTCTGCAAATATTTGTTCAAACAGGGAGGCTACCACTACTGACAGGTGGCCATTGTATCAGGTGGCTACAAAAAAAAACAGGTTTGAATGTATCAATGACTTACCTGTGTGGTTAGATTCTTGAAGATCTTACTGGCAGTTTTGTGACATCCCTAAAACAAAGACACAAAAGACACAGAGGATATATCAAGAGCATTTAATACACCACCAGAAGTACAAAACAGTTTTTATTTGATTGATGATGATGATAAAATATGCAATACAGATTTGGATGCAATAAAAAATATCTGAAGTTCACAGTTCCGTCAATGTCAATGCACCTTAATTAATGTTCAGTTTTTGTTTTTTTAAAAGGCCATGAATTCACTAAAATGTTCACTCATTAGAACTGTGCAAAAATCTTTCATTACATGAAAATAACAACTCGCTATTGTGTAAAAAGGTCTGAAATTCAGTGAATTTGCTGGAATTTGGTGTATACTAAAATATTGTTTTTTACACTGTATAATCATAATCATAATCATAATCATAATCTGCATTCTTGATAAAACAATCTTGGACCGATTTCACTTACCACTCTGGTAGCTTGCCTGGCGATACGGTAGGCGACCCATGGCCTGCAGTCAGCCAGGTATACTGCCTTATCTTCAATGAACGTCTGCTTGGATGTCTTCTCCTCGATCAACAGCAAAACAGCAAGGGCGACCTTTATAAATGATATAAATGGTAAAGAATAATTGTTATCAATGACAGTATTAAGTTAAATAGTGGATGAGTAATAACCCATAAATTAGTATTGACGTTCTGACTTGAATAGTGTTTCGCGTTGAAACTTAATTTTAAACTTTAAATTCGCGACACCATAAATTTAGGTCAGGTCCGAATTACTTTTTCAATTTTTAATTTCGCGCCACCGTATATCCATAATTTCTCGATGACACGTTGCAATTTTCGTCAGTTCGCTTTTTGACTCAAGCCGGTGAAGACGTCAGTGTTTCTTGACTGGAATTGGAATCCCCGCCAAGTCTTCTTCATTAATGTGGAATGGACTGATATCTGAGTTTTGATGTTGCGTGTTCGTCCCGCCACAGAAGTGAGTTTCAAATTTAGGGACAAATTACATTCGCATTTAAATCTCAAATTGAATTGTGAACTCAGAACGAACTTATTGAACTTTGGCTTGAAACTG
>BQKZ01006480.1:0-11018 GCA_036244855.1 Temnopleurus reevesii | reverse complement strand
AACTAAAGAGTCTGTGTGAGTGATATACTTAATGTTTTTTCTATACTTTCTGTTCTTCTTTAACAGTTCGAATTATACGCCTCTTTATTAAAAGAAGCCAATCTCAATTCAAGCGGGACCACGCCTGATTTATTACCCCATCCCGTCACCTATCCAAATAGGTTCACTGATTTTTCATTTTCTGTTTATGATCAGGATATCCCTGTATCTTCAACCATGAAAGATCTTGAAGTTGACAATGAAATGAAAATGAGTGACCATGTAACGAATTTGTGCCGTAAATTAAACTGGCAAATCTACAATCTACATCAAATCAGGAAATACTTAGACAAAAATACATGTCACAATGATGTCCGTGCACTTGTGCTCTCCAGGCTTGATTATGGAGGATGATTACTTGGTGGAATCAGTAAAGGGGATCTGGATAGGTTACAATGCTTGCAGAATAGATGTGCTTGAATCATATTTCTGCAACCCAAATATTGTCATGTTACTCCATTACTCAACAAACTTCACTGACTTTATATGTCCGGCCCAATTTTTCTCCTATTTCACATCATCTTTTAAAATTTCTTGGGCCACAATTATGGAAATGCATTATAGCTAGTTCACAAGTTAAAAACATACCAAAAAAAAAAAAAGGTAGATGTGAATGATAAGGTTACTTAAGAGGAGCCATATGTAGGAGGTCAGACAAACAAAATTGCAAAAAAAGTAAATATTTTGCACTTCAGCATGAAAATACCCAGTGGTGAAGGGCCATTAGCCCTCTAAATCTTTGAAATATCCACCACATAAATCAAAGCAAGGGCAAGTCATAAACATGAGCATTTAAAAAATAGCCCCTGTCATTAATTCATGGACACTCTATGCTCCCCATGTCTCATAGAAATCTCTGTTTTAGCAAAAGAAAAAAATGCATGAGCTAAAAAACAGTCCCTGCAAAATGAATTACTGGTGCTATTTTTCTGGAAGGAAATGTTAAAAGAGCCCTCGTACATATACTTTAAAGCCCAAGTACAGTTTTGGTAAAAGCGAATATTTTTATCACCAGATTTTGTCTTCAAATCTATATGAAATGAAATATAGTATCATAAACATATTGCACAAAAGATTGTGCGAAAAATGAACGAGTTTGGGCAAAGCTATAACCTGAAATGTGCAACATTTTTTAGTGTGGTGCTGCACCACACTATTTCAATATTTTCTTTCTTGATCAAGGACAACTTCCCATGCTCAGAATTGGATGAAAATTTAAGAATTTAATTGTTGTGTATATCTCTATATCATTCTATTGTTAAAATCACGGAAATAACTTTGTATATGCTCGATAACGAGCAAAATAATGCCATAACCTAGAGAGGGCACTAAATATGATTTAACCGTTCGTAAAAAAATATGCTATGGTCTCAAAATGTGTATAAGAATTAAATGTCATGATAAACATCCCCCAAATTCACATTTCTTCATCTTTACCAAAACTTTATTTGGGCTTTAAGTTTGGTGCGTTTTCTAGCTGGAGAACAATGAGAAATAATGGGAAGGCAAATCATATGACAAGACCTATAAAGTGACCTTTTTTTAATGAATATACTTTCAAGGCCTATCGATTCACTTGTCAATACTTTTGGAAATGAAAAAAAGGAAAAGAAAGCATTTCTGATCAGGTCATTCAAAGGAGGATGTGGAGGATAAACAAACAAACAATAGATCTAAGACCTACCAGATAGCCTCCCTGGTCTCCATCGGTCCCACTCTGTTCCTTCTCCAGAACTAGACTGAACTGGTCTTGAAGAATGTCCCTGCTCTGGACCAGAAGTTTGGGATTGATCTCAGAAAGACTCGCCAGACAATGACACAGAAGGATACTACTCTCTCCATCTATGACGGAAAAATGAACAAGTTAAACATAAATCAAACTTGATAAAAAAAAATTCATGACATATCACATTATGATCAAAGTCATTTCAGATTGTGAAAACAGTTATTTGAATAGCTTACATTGCACATGTCTGAGCTAGGAATAGATAATAACCTAACCAAAATACTCATTTCTCAAATCATCCTCCAATTTGATCTTAAAACCAACTTTTCACAACACCCTATCATGAATTATTAAATTTCTGTTCCTGATTCATGATTCCGAGCAATGAAAATATATACATGTATATATATATATAGCAAGTCATCCAAATTTGGTTTGCAGCTTGACCATTTGGAAAAGAAAATCTTTCTTTGACTTTTTTTCAATTTCTTTGACTTTTTTTCAAACAGAAACATGCAAAGGCTTGTGATAAATAAGAAAAAAACACAACACTAAACATAGATTTGACTAACACATCTTAAACTCACACCACAAAGTTTGAATATCTTAAACTGACCTTGTGCCAATGCCAAGCTTGCAGCAAGCATCTCCATGAAGTAAGATGTCTGTGGTGGGGACGCCTTGCACAGGCTATGGATACTCTCTAAGGTAATCTAGGAAGAAAAGGATAATGAAAAAAAAACACCATATTTTATGTTCTAATAAATGGTAAATAACATGGATTAAGCAATGGTCAAATAACATGGATTAAGTACGGTAATGGCTTTGTCATCAAAATCACATTTATCTCATTGATTATTAAGCAACACAAGAAAGCATCAAATTTCATATCATTGAAGAAGAAACCGAAAAATAATTTGAATGAACTAACTGTGGAAACCCCAGCAACTTAGAAAACAAAATGAATGTGTATTCAGTCAATGACCAATCACAGTAACAAGTAACAATACTAAGCATTAAAACTGACTCATAATTCATTTTCCGCACTTGAATACAACTTATAATACTTTTCACTCTTTAAACCACACAGACAGTACTACACTGTGACCACTGCAAACGTATTTTCAACTACTACATCTTTCAAATCATTTTCCTGTTTCCATCATTTTTGCATTTAGTTTATTTGTCAAATTTCAGAGGAAGGCTATTTTCTATATACATCTAATTAACAACTATAAGTTTTGAATTTGAGTCTGAATCTGAATTTCTGATCTGCTACAAACCTTTAGACTCATGGTGGCAGACCTGGAGCAATCTTCCATGAGACACTGGGTAGCAACCGTCTCCATGGCAATACTGACATCATCGACACTGTCCTTCATCTTGTCATCTGAGAGTCCTCCCTGTCGGTCCATCAGCCTGATGAGGACTTGGAGGGCTCTTGATGTGACACACACCTCCCAGTGGGTGAGAAGATTCTGGCAAAGCTCACGGACTGAACCATCTAAAGAAAGAACATTTGTACAGAAGAACATTATAAAGACATACCTGCTTTAGCGTAAGCGACCACCTGTATAGAAAGACCACCTGTCCATAAAGACCACATATCTTTACTACCTTCAAAGCAATTTACACGTAAATGAAACTGTCTATAGAGATCAACTGCTCTTAACGACCCCATTCTCTGTCTAAGCAAGCTCAACGACCATTTTTGTTGTTGAATTTGGTGTGAATTACAAAGAATATTCAATTAATACAATTCTTACACAGAAAAAAAATCAAAAATTAAAAACATGAGAAAGCAAACCAAGGAAATAAATAATTATGAAATTACTCCACAAATAAAATGTGACTTCCTTACCTGTATCTGAAGTTAGGAAGGCTGGGGACGACGATAGAACCCTCAGAATATCCAGGCATCCGACGATCAGCCTCTTCTCCCTGTCAGCGTTACAGAAGAGACAGAGTGTGTCTACATTGGCTTGGGACCATGCGTGTGGGGCCTTCCGAGCTAGGGTGCGGAGATCTGTGATGCAGATGGATTTGATTGAACGGCGGACATCGTTCTCCAGGTAACTCAGCAATAGGTCCACCTAACAGAAGGAAAACAAGAGCAGGCAAAATCTTTCATTTTAGAAATGATGGAACAGCGAAAATCGTTCTTGAGGTAGCTCAGCAATAGGTCAACCTAACAAAACAAGAGCATGCAAAACTTCTTATATCAGTGTTTGTAAATAAGAAAAAGATTAAGAGGGTAAAGTGACTAAAAACACAAAGTAAAATGTACAGGAACAATCAAAACCTCTATAGAACTCGCTTCAGTGAAACTTTTGTGCAAATAATACATGGTCGGCACAGTGCAACTAAGAGAATGTCTTCCGGAGTTTATCCATTCGTTTTCAAGGTGTTTGGAAGAGCTCACAGTCCAAAACAGTGGAAGGTAAATTTACAAAATTTGATAAATACAAAAAGAAGTGGCACCCATCTCCCCCTCAGAAGGAACATCTGAATTAAAAGAAAAATTGTTTCAATAATTTTCAGATATTGATCCTCACCTGATCAGGGATGTGGATATGTGATGCTGCAGCCAGATCAGTGAGGGTATCGAGAGTGACGGTTAGGAAACTCTCCGCGGGGTACGACTCCAGGAGTCGAAGACACATGTGACGTACCCTGCCAGACAGTTCGCTGTCATAGTGCATGTGACAAAAGATAGGAATGAGCTTCATCTTGATGTCGATGGGTGTAGCCAAGCCTGCAAATAGAAAAATGAAAAAAGAATTCTTATCAGTGAAGAATGCTATCAATTAAACAATTTTTGCATTGGGCTTGCCTGAAATAGAAAGAGTCTGAAAGGGCATAATGTTGGAACTGGAAAAGGATCCTCAAGTTTTTAGTCCTACAACTTAGCCACAAAACTAAGCCCGCCGATTCATACAAGTCATGTGCAACTGCTGATTGTGTTCAATGAGTTTGTGTATGTGCATTTACCCCCCCCCCCCCCTCTCTTTCTCTACAATATACATTTCTACCTTTCCGTCCCTTCCTTTGTCTTCCTCTGCTGATTGTACAGGGGGAGTTGCTTAAAAATTGCAATCCATTGCAAGTTAAAACATGTATTTTTATTTCCGCATGGCCTGCAATTGTAACACTATGGGTATAAAGGAAGGGTTTCGATTGGCCTGGCATTAAACTGCAACTTACAAATTGATCGCAACTTTCGAGAAACTCCCCCTTAGTGATGCATTCATGGAAAGACTTTCCCTCATTTCTTTTTTTTTAATATTTGCCTTTCACTTTTTTTAATTGTTGAATATGATAGTATTTTGTCCAGTTTATTTGGATGTTGGTTTATTTGCCATTTTCATTGGAATTCTCACCTTCAATCAACTGGACCAGTTTGTTGCTGATCCCTGATGCAAACGTCTTGGATTCTGCGGCAAAGCATGAAGCAGCAAAGATGGCGGCCTCCAGCTCTATGAGATCATGGGAGTCCAGACCAGCATGGATGCTATGATGGACTCGCTTACGCTCAGCAATGATGGGTGCGATACTACCAAGGACTCTACGGAGGGAATGTGGGGGAAAACTTTTATAATTTAGAAGAAGGCGTTGTTTCTTTCAATCGGGGTGCTACAAGACGAGTTTTACAAACCACTTGCCATGTCAGGCAAGTGACTTTTCATATCACTTACCGAAACACCAATTTCTATTACCCAAATGCTTAATTAAGTGAACAAAAAAGCAGCATACACATACATAGCATCTTATTGGGATGAGCTGTCATGGCAGTTGGTCAAATGATATTTCTTGAAACTGGATTTTTTTGTGAAATTTAGTGAATGTCAAGAATGTATAAATCTTGGACTGTGAAACAATTGCCTAATCAGGCAGGAAAATTTTCATTTGCTTGCCCAATGGCTTAATTTTGTTGCCATGGGCATTCTGGCCAGTGGGTTTGTAGCGCCCTGAGCTTAATTTTTTTTGTTTTGCTTGTTAAGTACTTTTAATATTCCTTTAAATGGATAGATAAACTATGAAATATGTTAATAATTTAACTAAATTCAAACTTGTAGGGAATCTCTCCATCACATGCACACTCAACCAGAAATAACCTTTCTAATTTTCTGTCAATTTTCTCAAAATTTCTTGTAATTGTGCTTTCGCTGTCTTTCTCCTTGACTGCAACACCCTCTTGACAAAGAAAAAAACTGAATCGGATAATTTAACTTCATTTATTGAAGTGTTCAAATATACGCTTGTGAAAGAATGAAAGAGCTTTCATGCGGCTTGCTTATAATGCAGACCTGAAGTGACTTTTCAGCTGCTTTGTTGAAAACAAGTCAAAGATAGTCAATACTGGTTTTATCTGCGAGAAATTCAGGGCTTTGTGATGGTTAAGTTGGGGTCCATCCACTTGCTAGGGGAGCTTAGCAGGGTTGGAAATTTTGTGTTTGTTTTATTTTTTTTACTACACTATCTCACCTGAGCGTAATTGCTCTAGCTACAGGGTCGTTGCTGTGAATAACGAAGAATATCCTCCGGACAAACTCATCCACGTTGAGAATCTTATCCAGATGTTTCACGCTCTGCTGTGACACCTTCAGCACGCACTGACGCAGGAAGTTGTTTCTGGATGGGAAGATTTGAAATTTCAAATTTATTCAACCAATCATTTTGAAAACAAAAAACAAATATAGAGATATGTAAAATCTATTCATTGTGGTTGAGGAATATAACAATGAAAATTGATGAGGGATCAAACAAATAGTTTCAAGAAAACGTTGAAACTATTGCTACAAAATTCATGTTTTGCTGAAAAGTCCAGTCCTAAAGCCCCGATCACATAGGACCCCGGAAGCAACACGATTCACCCCGACTCTTTGTTAATTCACAGTTAACTGCCTCAGAACAACGAGTTGGGGTGAATCGTGTTGCTTCCGGGGTCCTATGTGACCAGGGCTTAAAGCAGATAGAATAGAATACAATAGAATGGCAAATGACAAAAATTATTACTATCAAACTGATTTTTGTTTAACCAAAATGTTTCATGATTTCTGACAATAAAGTGATTCAATAGGCCACCAGCTTAGAGTGCTCAGTAAATGCCATAGTTGTGTAAAAACCTGAGTAAAACCTGATGAAGATGATTAAAGTATCTGCTGATATCACTGTCGCATTACATACCCATCTCTGAAAACGTCCGCCAGCTTTAGGAATGCTGAATTGATCAGAATGGGGAAGGGGTACTTCTCAAAGAGCCTCGGGAATCGAACGATCGCTTCACACTGCTCCCCTGCCTTGCTGGAATGAAGACCTGTAAGAAAACAAGAACAAAAACACAGAATTAGAGTAAACATTGTAGCAAATATTTAAAGTATTTTTCTCATTCACAAAAGAGTAGAACTTGATGGTAGTGAATATTTGCTTGCCATGACTCTACAGAGTATAGCTACATCTATCTATGTTGTAGCTAGCTAAGTAACGAGCTACACTATCGATCTAGCTATCTGTCTATCTATCTGCCTATCTGTCTATCTATCTGGTGATCTATCTTTCAGAACAAGGGTAATAAACATTCACAAAATTGTGCAGCATGGTTTGCTGAACATTGAGGCTCAATCATTGAATAAGGTATATGTACCTTATTCATTTGATATGAATAAGGTGTATACTTTTTTTCATTACAACATTCACAGGCGATCATTTTCTTCAGTTTATCAATGCTTTGGCATTGTCTTCTTATCCGTCACCTCTCCATTCAATGCCGCCTGTTTCGTCATTGCTGGCGACAGATAGCCTCTCGCATTGACTTGTACATGAAATATACGCACACACAACGATACGAAAGAACGGTGGAGACAGATAGCACGATATGGCCAATGCTTTTTTTTTTTTTTTTACTTTATTCTAAAATTTAAAAAACAGAACTTGTTTTTCCATCTTTCTCCTTGACCCAATCTTAGTTTTAAAATTCATGTATTTCACTGTGCATTTCTCATAATACATGTTCATTGAACTGATAACATTTTGACTGCAGATCTAGGATCAATACCGTCCATTTTCAAGGTGCTAATTTTTTCATACATGAACTAAAATGCTTTGAATTTCTAAATCAAGTTGATGTATGGAGATGCTTTTGACTTAATTTCAAAGTTAAAACTTTATTCTTCCAACTTCCATCTTCTGGAGTTACGTATACAGTTTCAAAACATGATTCAAATAAACAAATAGCTCTACTTTTAGTTTCAATGCTTGTGACGTTTGATTTCCGCCATGTTATTGTAGGGAACTCATTTAACGCTTGTCCAACAGTTACAGACCCAGCAAAAGAAGTGAAGATAATAACTGTCGGTGTAGACAATCCTGTCGGATTGAAAAACGCCCAGACAATATCAACAACAACAACAACTGTGGGTGCCGGTGCAGAATACAGAACAAGAGGTGCACCACCACCGGCAGCAGCATAACATTTGAGCCAGAACCTTTGGCGTCACAGTGCTATGAGAAACCGCTAATTATAAATTAGCGAGCTCAACTCAACAGACAAACACTCAGCGCTGAATCATCCACAAGGCTTGCAGTTTTTCTCTCACCTTTATCGAGTTCAAGAAGAGCAGAATTCGCATCATGCTCTTGCTCCCCATAGCCAACATCTGTTCCAAAGCTTGACAAACGAGAATTTGCACTCGACATTTTGTCCTCAAATTTACAGCAGCAGCTTCGCATTCGACTTTTTGATTGATGGATTTATCCGATTCGGACGTACTTCCGGGTCAAGATAACCTAAACCCAGTCGTTTGACTTGTGGCGTGGAAGACAACGCACACAGAATTAATCCAATAATTTGAGAAGCGTCTGGATTTCGAAACTACAGTTAGCGTGGCGCGCCAAATTTTGTACGTGTTGATGTTGAGAAATCTGGAAATAATTTTTTTTACAAGAAGCAAGTAGTCTACTTTTCCTTCTATAGCAGGCCAGTATAAGTAATTATTTAGGTGAAGAATGCTGTTCAGCATGCTGAAAAGGGTGATTTCTACCGGTCGCCAAACTGGGAATGTTCAGAAAAGGAATTTGTGTGAGTAGGCTATGCCAACTTAAATTAATATTGAATTATCAGATTATTGTTAGAGAACTCATACTCATAGTCATATCAGAGAACTTGTCTGACCTTAATAGTCGTTATTAAGCCTTTTATTAGTTTTAAGGTTATTAAACTGTTAAGTTAAGCTATATTTAATAATCAAGTTAAATACAAAATATATGCTACCTTTTCTTCTCCCAAGTAAAGTAAAGTATGCTAAACACAACTTGGTTTTACATTACATCAACAATGCTTGACTGTTGACATTTTTTTGTGCCTGGCTTGAGTCCTGATGTATCTGTCAATGTGTCATTTTAACCCCATGTCAGTCCCAACAATACACGTATCAATCAACATGGGTTTAACTTCCCTATGCCTAGTATAATAGACTTGATAAAATGATACTGTTGGAAGTGAATGTGATAATGATGTTGAATTGCACCACTATTTAGCCGGTTAAGTTCCAGACAGTATCAAAAAAAGTAATCAAGAATAGGTTTAATGACTCTATGAGGCATTCTCCATTTACTTTCGTTCATTTATTCAGCAGCTGGGGACCTCATTGATTTCCATAGACTTTATTATACAAAAAGAAAAAAGACTCGCGCAGCACTAACGTTAGAGAGGACACTTATTTCATGATATGGCTGGTTACCATAATAGACAGGAAAATTGAGAAAGTTTCCTTAGAATATAAATGTGACCATCCCTAATAAGACCCTTTCGTACAGAAGAAGTCAAGAATTTAAAAATAACTCTGATTTTTCTAAATCTATCACGCTTTAGTTGAAGATTTGTGTCAAGTTTTGCCAGTATTATGTGTTGCAAATTTGAGGAAGAAGAATCATTTAATTTTATGTTTCTATGTACTTTATCATGAGCATTTCTATTCATTTTAACAATAAACAGATGGCCGAACAGGAGATGAAATCCATCTCACAATTCCTTAGTTTGTCAAAGGAATTCCACCCTATGTTATGTCCCTATTGTATAAAATGTAATTCTTCTTTTGTTTTCAATTATCAGATGGAGCGCTAGACAGCAGTTTGGAGAAGTTTGAGTGCCTGTCAGCAGATGAGATTCACTTTACAAATCCTGAGTTTGTTGGAGGAATTCCACCGTTTGCTTGTCAGTTTGCCAAGCAGCCTCCGATCAGTCATTTACTAGCGGCAGCGGATGAAGATGGACAAGTATTCATTTATGACACCAATGTGAATGGACAGGCGGGAAAGGTTAAAGGTAAAGCATTCATCCAAGTTCAATACAGTCAACCTTGCCAAAGTCCACCTCACATACATAAGTCGAATATTATATTGTGTTTACCCCTTATGAGTCAAATTTTCTCTATGACAAAGCTATTCCTTCACTCCCACCAGATTTGATCATCGGCAAAGTTGACTGTATTTTCAATAAAACATGTATTTTGGGGCCAAGGATTCATCTTGATATCAAATTATTAAACCTGTGTCAGAGAAAAGTTATAGATCAATTCAAATATGGAAGGGTTGGTTTTGAAGGAAATATGTGGACATTGGAGCATTTTCTACAACCTTTTAAGAGATTATTATTGAGTCATTTTGAGAATGAGAGCTCAGTTCGGTTCAGTTCTGACTTCATTTCTATTATCAATCATAAAAAATAATTAAATTCAATGATGGTATTTACAATGTAAAAAAACATGTTCAATAAATTGTTTGCATTTTGATGAAAATAGAAAAAGGGTGATTACTAAAAAGTTTAAAACTTGTGAAGCAGATTCAAGCAGTGTGATCAAAATGATGCAAGTCAAAAAGATAAGGAGCCTGTAAAGGATCAAGAAGTTGAATCGGCAGCCTTCTTTTCTATGGTCCTTGTTTTAAATTGATTTGGGTATTTTATGATTTAACCGGGGATTTTTGTAATTTTTCATGGACAACGTCCTTATAAAATGCATTTTTTCACATTTTGAAAATTAGATTGGTCAGCTCACAATAATGCTATCTTTGACATCGCCTGGTCTCCCACCGATCCTCGCTTAGTGACCGCATCAGGTGACCAGTCTGCTGCCCTCTGGGACGCGAAGACAGCCAATCGTCTGACCACATTCAAGCAACATAGATGCAGTTTGAAGTCGGTCAGCTTTCGGCCATGGGATGGCCATGTTTTTGCTTCCGGGGCACGAGATGGGAG
>BQKZ01006479.1:33124-45014 GCA_036244855.1 Temnopleurus reevesii | reverse complement strand
GCATAAAATTTGCATCTATTAGTAAACCCGCCTATTAGACATGGAATTAGATTGTTCATGATTAAATGTGAAATAATCGTAAATATTACCACCCTCAGGCCGATTACCTTGATTCCAAAGTGTATTCAAAACTCAAACTAAAAGATTATACTTTGCTACAAATGTATTTTTTATACTACGTGGTTGCTGCATAAATGTATTCTTGTCACATAGAGCAATAAAAGAGCAATTCTCAAAATACGATGTGTGCATGAATTTTGTTTATTTTGCCTTTTGTTTAACCTTATTTGGGTTATAGGCTCGACCCATTCAGTACAGTTACAGTGGAACCTCGTTATAAAGAGGTGGGATATAGCGAGATACCTGTTATAACAAGGTGATTTTATTGGTCCCAGCTCTTTGTAGTTCTTCGGGTTTTTTTACTCTGATATAATGAGGAACCTGATATAAGAAGGTAATTTTCAAGGTCCCAAGGACCTTGCTATAAAGAGGTTTTGTATCAGTTTACAGCTAATTTAGTGTCTATTTGCTCCTCAAACTGGCAACAAAATAACTTATACTCCTCATTTTATTACATTTCAATTAAAGACGACAAACGTGACCCTCCATAGTCCACAAATGTGGTCAGTGAAACTTGCCAATTTTGTGTGGAAAATCGTGGGTTTATGTTGTGTTGCCAATTGAGGGATTTGGGCGATAATATAAATTGAAGAATATGCCCTGCGTCAAACAACGTGCATTTTTAAAACCAGCAATGATCAGATTGAGGGTAATTTATCTTTTCAACGTATTTGTCTGGGGATTTGTCAGAGCCCTAAAAAGCCCTGAATAAAATTTATTTAAAATCAGAAACTTATCCTGAATGGGTTTATCAGCCAATACATGTAAAAAATACTACACCTGATTCAGTGATTGTTGGATTTTTTCCATGCTTCTTTTGAAAATTTGACGTACAGAACTCCCTTGTCAGTTGGAAACAAATCCCATTCACTGAAATTGTTTTTTTTTTTATGTTAGTTGTGGTGGTGATGATGATGATGAAAATGATGATGATTATGAGGATGATGATGATGATGGTGATGACTATGGTTGAGGCGATGGTTTTGGGTAATGGCGGAGACGATGGTGGTGGTGATAATAATGATGGTGATGTTGATGCTGATGTTGATGATAATGATGATGATGTTGGTGAAGATGATGATGACGATAGTGATGCTGGTGGTGGTGGTGGAGGAGGAGCTGGATGACGACGACAATGATTATTAACGATGATGATAAGGATGAGGAGGATGATGATGATGATGATGAAGTTGGTAGTTATGATGAAGTTGGTGGTGATTGTGATTTAGTCTGTAAGTACAGACCACTGGCGTTTGGTATTAGTATATGCAGTGCATGATACTATTGCACACTACATCGCAAAGTGCATTGCTCCTTCACTGGATGCTTGGCTATATGCACATCACAGAAAACCGAAGCCATGGGCCTGTACTTGCAGACTAATGGTGATGACAATGATTAGTATACACAAAATTCAATACATGCCCTAACTTGCAATAAAGAAACAATTCTGGAACACAAACATTTCATTATAATACCACTTACATTTTATTTGTATGACTGAAACATACTTTAAATTATTACATTCAATTGTAACTAGAGAATCTTCCTTCAACATGAATATATTAATAAATCTTTATTTATGTACATAACAAACATGTATATCTCATTGATAAAAAGCTATTTCAAAATTTTCTTGTGGATTTTATCATGATCCTGCCAAACCAGATATACAAACCATTACGGAATATATGGGAGGTATATTTTTAAATGAATCAAATGTTTCCATCACAAGTGAATGACTGTAGTTGGGTCATTGTTGTCCTGTATCTCTCGCTTTTGTTCTGCTGTCGCATTATTCACATTTTAATTCTAACCTCTGGCACATTCTGGAATGGTTGTCATTTCTGCTTCCATATTTCATCACTTGTTCAACTTAAAAAAATAATAATTGAAGTTGGACTTATTCAAGGTGTAATTCAAGGTGTATTCAGAGTTTGTTTCATTCAACATGCATTCACAAAAATATAGGACATTAATAATGAAAGACTAAGAATGGCTCGCATGATGGAAAGACGACCCCAAGGAATATAGTGGTACAAGATGGACTAGATTGATACATGTAAAATGAAAGACTATTATTAAAGGCACTTCATAATTACCTGTTAAAAAAAAGACATATAAATATTCTCTTCCTATAAAGGGACCAGAATTATGTTAACTCTGACCTAAACCAAGGGTGTCAAATTTTCTCTATTCAATTTATATGGATTTATCTCACTGTTAAAACTACAACAAGTTTTGATACAACAGGGCAGTGCTTCATCAAGTCATTCTTAAAGTTACGCACGACTAAGAAAGACTGGATCACGTTAATCAGTCTAATACACGTAGGATCCTCGATCATTCAGCTCAAGAACTGATACCAGTCACGTGTAATGTCTTTCGTAACTAGGTTAACACCTCCCTGGGCCCCGTAACATAAAGGTTTGCGATTAATCGCTAATCTGATAGCGATTGATATCAATCGCAAGTCTATGGCAAATCATGTACTAAAGTTTGCAATTGATCGCAAAATCAAATAGCGATTAATCGCAAACCTTTATGTTACGGGGCCCTGGTGTTATATTTAACAGAAGAATCAAATAAAATGTCCAATTTACCAAGTATAGAAATTTCAAATGCAAAAAATAATAATGTGTGCACTATCCCTGGGAGCATCGCAGCAGGGCACCATAATGTGGAGTACTGTTTGAACACGAAGTTGTGTTTCCTACTGGTCATGGGGAGAGTAAAGCACAAAGCAAATAGAAGATGAGATTCTTTATGAAAGATATGAATGTGAACTAATCTCACATTGTAAGACAAGAGTTTTTCTACTGTATCTACACCATACATATCCCTCTATCAATTTTTCATTTTCCTTGAAATTTCCTTCACAGTGCCTTAACTACATTATTAATGTGGATCCTGGCCCATAAAAAGTACCCTGTATTATTAATGTTAATAGTCAGAACAGCTACATGGGCTTATTATCAAATGGCACGTAAAAATCAAACACACTAGGTATTTCAAGAAAGGCAAAAGGTTAATGATATCCTGTATTTGCCTCCATGATATTCTGAAAATCAAATAAATCATATCGAATGTTGAATTGAATTGTTTTCATGAGTTGAGAGTATATATAGCTCTCTTTTTTTTCTGACTGCTTCCATCCATTAAAGAAATAAATACAATCTTTTCTATGACATCAGCTCCCTTGGTATTTTACAGCTACAGTGGATAATCTTTACTTGCAATAAAGACTCTTAAAATCTCACCAAAATTTCCCCAGACTCGTAACATTCAGTATTGCATAATTTTCTCCCACTATATATTTTACCGTAGAAAGCTGTAAACGGAATCTTAGAGAAGAAAGATTAAGCTTTTTCCTTCTGGTACACTTTAACGAAACCAGGGCATTTGGTATCAAAATCATTTTATCCCACACAGATTCCAATTTCGCAGATGTCTTTTGAAGAAATGCATTCTATCTTTTCTTTATCTCCTGATTCTTTAAGTAGAAAGGATGATGTTATCCTTCCACAGGTTTCATAAGTATGGATGCATTTGGCATCAAACCATTACCTTCCAGCGTAGAAGTAAGTTCAGCGTATTTCCTGTACACAAACCTCCACGTTCCTAGATCCCATCATAGCTGGGGTGATCACCGCTTCTCACACGCAGGCCCCTCCCTCTGGAACAATCTACCCATAACCATACGCCAAGCCTCATCTGCCAGTCCCTTTAAGTCTCTTCTAAAAACCCATTTGTTTTCATCTTGATTATAAATCATGTATTGTAATTGTATTATTATGTAGATTGTTTCATTGTTATTGCTATTGTTCATTGTAATGTATTTAATATTTGATGTACAGCGCCATGAGCGTCATTGCTGACGGACCTGTGCACTTCAAAAAGAAACCACCATTATCATTATTATTATTAATCTCCTTATATTCCCTTAAATGTATCTCATCAATACGTAAGCATTTGGCGTCAAACAGTTCGCTTCCAGTGAAGTATCAAGATCCATGTACATGTCCTATCTGGAAACCTATTCAATCTCTTCATAGTCCTCTAAATTAGAGACTGAAAGTAGAAAACATCAGGCTATCTTTTCCTGGGTAGCATGAGAACTGTTGCATTTGGCGTCAAACCGTTCGCTTTCAGCATAGAATCGAGATCCGTGTATACGTCGTTTCTGAAAACATGTTCGATCTCTTTATATTCCTCTAAATTAGAGTCTTTAAGTAGAAACAATCAGGCTCTCTTTTCTTGGGTTTCATGAGAACTGTTGCATTTGGCGTCAAACCGTTCGCTTCCAGCGTAGAATCGAGATCTGTGTATACATCCTTTCTGAAAACATATTCAATCTCTTTATAGTCCCCTAATAGAGTCTTCAGTAAGAAAAGACAAGGCTATCTCTTTCTTGGTTTCATAAGAATCATTGCATTTGGCATCAAACTGTTATATTCCAGCGTAGTATGAAGATCCATGTATATGTCCTATCCGGAAACCAATTCAATCTCTTTATAGTCCCCTAAATTAGAGACTGAAAGTAGAAAAGATCAGGCTATCTTTTCTTGGGTTTCATGAGAACTGTTGCATTTGGCGTCAAACCGTTCGCTTCCAGCGTCGAATCGAGATCTGTGTATGTCTTACTTGGAAATGTTGTGACAAGAATGTAGTCCGGAGCATGTGCTTTCCTGCAACAGCAAAGGAAAAAAATATGTTAAATTTTTAGAGGAGTCAATAAGGCAAACAATTTTTTGAAGGACTGCACCAAGGATATTTGCATGAAACATTAATAAATTTACACTATTACTTCATACATATTTATATTTACCCATGTTTACTAATTTGTACTTTCAAGGTGCATACCTTGGGATTACAGGGTGTTGTTTCACCAAAATATGATTGCCTCAAAGAACGATTGGTATCAGTTCTTGTGCTGAAATGGCGTTGTATAATGGATCTTTGAGCGCAAGAACCCATACCACTCATTCTTGAAATATTTTGTAACTAGGTGAAACACCTCCCTGGGTGGTGTTTCACCAAGATAAGAAAGACTTTAAGAACGACTTTACACACAACTGGTATCAGTTCTTGTGCGGAATGATCAACAATCTTATGCGCATTACACTCACTAACGTACTCCAGTCTTTCTTAAAGTCCTTCGTAACTTTAAGAACAATTTGGTGAAACACCACCCATGGAGGTGTTTCACCAAGATAAGAAAGAGTTTAAGAACGACTTAACGCACAACTGGTGTCAGTTCTTGTGCGGAATGATCAAGGATCAAGAATCTTATGCACAACACACTCACTAATGTACTCCAGTCTTTCTTAAAAGTCCTTCGTAACTTTAAGAACGATTTGGTGAAACACCGCCCAGACTGGTATCAGTTCTTGTGCGTAATGATTCATGATATTACACGCATTAAGCACAAGAACTGATACCAGTCGATCTTAAAGTCATTCTTATAGTCTTTCTTATCTTGATGAAACACCATCCAGGTGGGATATTTTACCTTTGTTGATCAAGGTGCATCCTGAGATCTCCTATGGTGTCTGTGAACCTCAACTTCAAAATGAAAGTGTGATCGCCACTCTCCGACTTGACCCGCAACGTGGTGATGTCGCTGCGTGGTGACGATTTTGCCGATGCTGGTCGGCTCGATGGACCGGTCTTGCCTGACATAGCTCTCTCTTTGATGTCGCGGACAATGGGAGTATTGACGACTGTGACTGTGTTGGGGATTGTATCCTCCTACACAGGAACAAGAATAACAAAGAAGCAATATCATAGTAACTATCAGAATTAAGTCATTTATATACAAATTAATGACTCTACAACAGATTGTTTTAAGATCAGTAGTGTAAGGGGCTCATTATTTCCCTGCTTTTTGTCACAACAAAATTTTCATGCAATAAGGATACATGAATCTTGATTGGCCCTTTCATTAGCAAATAATCGCAATCTTTTATGTTATAGCACCCAGTCATTCGCGGAATTGTGCGCACATCTACGAACAGCTTAATGAAACACAGCCTGGATGGTGTTTCACAAAGATAAGAAAGATTTTAGGAAAGATGACTGGTATCTGTTCTTGTGCACAATGCTTCATGATATCATGCATATTCAGCACAAGAACTGATACCAGTTGTTTTTCAAGTCTTTCATATCTTGGTGCAACACTGCCCTGGTTGCTTACCTTCAACAAATCAGCTACAGAAGACCTAACATCAATGACCTTGCCGTCTGTTGAGATGGTTGGATGGAGCTTTCCTAAGAATTGATCGATGGACATCGGTTGGACTACATAAGGATGAACAAATAAATGAAATGATATAGATGAAAACTAGGGTCATGAACATGGACTGAAGAAGTAAGGGACATAGGTGGCCTATATCTCCAATCATAAGATTCAAAACTCAGATATTCTTGCTAGGAAAGCAGTGATGTCATACTAGCTTGAAGTCGACCTTTAAGATTAAGAGGCAAAATAAGAGGCAAGAGTCCCACAAGATTTAAAAAGCTAGACGCGTCAGGGAGAATTGTGTGCACATTTCACGCACCATCCCTATGTCCTGGTAAGGTGCAAAATAAAAAAAAATTTGTTTGTTATCAATACTATATAAGCTGAAATTTTTGGTAGGGCTAGCTTTGCGACCATAAATTTACAAAACCTTTCCAAGCCCATAGATCTTTCAAAATGTGGAAATATCAACTTGCTATAAATAGGTCTGAAATTGTGTGAATTTGTGTGCACTTAACTATTGGCTTTTATAATAATGAATGATGCCGGTTCGAATTGATTAGAAGGCCTGAAAATCATTTCAAAAACACCAATTTGTAGACAAAATAGTTGAAACTATGGCCTGATAACAAATTGCCAGGGCTGAATTCAGACTTTTGCCTGAATACTGGCATCCCTGAGTAATCATTTATAACACATAACTAACCTGGGGGCTTGCTGGTTTCTCTCAACTTTAATGGTGCATGATCCTGACTCACTGGAGGCCCACTGCTCCCCATACTGGTGGACTTATCCTGATTGGAGGGTAACAGTCTCGATGAACCGTCGTCTCGGCCTCCCACAGCAAGACCGGTGCCAGGGAAGAACTCCTGGTTCCGTTGGTCCTTGAAAACCACGTCTCTCTGATCATCCAGCTGTGATGATGATATAGACAAAGTGTATGGATGATTCGCATTTTCTGGGGGTTATTTTCTTTCTAGATACTAAAGGGGAGAGCATGGAGTAGAAAACGGATTAATTTGTTTTCCTTGAAAAGATTTTCCAAATTTCATTTGTAAATTGATTCGCTGGCAATGCTTCAAAAAGAATTCGATATCTCAAGTTCTTTCCCCCCTTTTGCTCATTCTTTCTATTTTGACAGCATGGGACCTTGTTAAGATATTGGCTAACAGAACACCAAGATTACTGTCTATGTAACACTACAGAGAAACAACAAAAATATATTAACTCATTAGCAACTGAAGATTGCGTACAACTCACTGGAAGGTGTAGCATTATTGCTGCCTTTCTTACATTTTTATGGACGATATGAAATAATTCTGAACATGTTCATAGTTTTTCTGGAAGGATTAATTTCTTAAGGGCATTTATCCTTCAGAGTTTCACGAGAATGGTTACAATAGTTACAAAAGTGCATGATGGGCGGTTTGGAGAGGTTCAGTATCAATAGGACTGGCAGTTTCGGGCAGTTCAGTTTTACTGACCTTTATTGGGACACCATCGGGATATCTATTCTGGAGTTCAGTTGGAAAATACCCATCCATAAGATCCTTCATGCATTGCTGTGAGAAAAAAAATGAAACAAGCATCATAATGATTGGCTAATCAAGAAAAATATTTCAAGGTTTGATCTTAAAACATTTCTGGTGTAAAGATACAATTATGCTGGAGCCTACTTTGTTCATTCACTTTATAGGCTTTTTAACCATCATCTGCAGTGTAGTAAGCTCAACAAATTCTCATAGCCCGCAGGCACTTGTTATCTGCCTCGTACATAGAATATAATCATAAAGAAGAAAAAACTCTGATAATCATAATTCAGTAGTTAGTTGTCATCTTATAAATGTTTAAAAGAGAAATGTGCAATAAAATGATCACAATTCCTTGAATTTGGAACATTTATAGAAATTGATTGATTGATTGGTTGATTTTAGTTCCATTTTGATGATTAAAATATCAGTATTTGCCCCAATAAAGGATTTTTTGTCTCCTTTCAAATATTTTGCCACTTTGGAGACTCAATCAATTTAAATCAAATTTGGCTGAAATAATTTGGAAAGCAAACATCTAGCACCACAATTTTGGAGAACAAAATGGGATTGAATTTGTTTCAGAATAACTCTTGTTTAGAAAGGATCAAATAGGCAAAAAGTCTCACCTGTGTCTCTGGCTCTTGATAAGATCTGAACGGTCCGCTGAACATGAAGATGCCGTTGGCGTAGAGTGTGAGAGGGATGCTATCAACCGTCTTGAAGCGAGCGCCGCTCACGGTGTGCTGAATCTTCTTCTCTCCCTCTCGCGCTAATACGTTCAGTTCTTTGACGTTCTTCATGATGAGGTCAAAGTTCGGGATGCAGTCCTCGGATGAGACGAGAGATGTTCCTGTGAGACCAAGGGATGTCATGTGAGACCAAGAATATTTAGAGTTTGATATAGTCTGCAAGAATCAGCGATCCAAACAGTTCCTAAATGTGCATGAGGTGTATTTTCATATAAATCCAAGGCTTTTATTATAAGCAAATGACTGAGGACATGCCTATTGTCTCTCTCACTTTTGTTTGGCTGTTTCTTGATTCACATTTCAATTTCGTAAAAAAAGTGAGGAGAACTGCTGAAATAATAATAATAATAATAATAATAAACGGCTTTTATATAGCGCTTATCAACTCTTCTTTAGAATTCTCTAAGCGCTCTACAATTGCAGCATTGTTACCCTGGCTTTAGCAGTGCAGCTATCAGGCGCATATGCTTTTTCAAGGAATAAATTCCTACCAGGTACCCATTCATCTCACCTGGGTTGAGTGCAGCACAATGTGGATGAATTTCTTGCTGAATGAAATTGACGTCATAGATGGGATTCGAACCTACGACCCTCTGGTTGGAAAGGCGAGAGTTAGAACCACTACACTACGGCGCCTCCACTGCTGAAACTGCTTATCCAATAATTGAGAGCTTAGATCTTTTTTGCTTCATTGTAATTTTTCCTCATTATTTATCTGGAATGGTTGGCATCTCTGATAAATTAGCATCAACTACAATTGAAGCATTAACAATAGCTAGATACACACAAGATTTTTGTTCCCTCTTATTCTGCCGAGAAACATTGAAGACCTGGGAGGTGTTTCACCAAGTTGTTCTTAAAGTTACGCACAACTTCAAGTTCGACTGGTATCAATTCTTGCGCTGAATGCGCGCAATATTATGAATCATTACGCGCAAGAAGGGTTCCCAGTCGAACGTAAAGTCGTGCGTAAAGTCTTTCTTATCTTGGTGAAACACCTCCCTGGCCAAGAATGAACATGGAATCTTCTGCCTTTCATGATCATGAGGCTTTTGTGAAGGCATAGTCCTCCATCCCTTCTGCTCACAGAGATTTTCTTTTTATCACTGGTGTGTTGACTCAATCAGTAAAGTGCTTGCCTCATACCCGCGAGGTTCCACAGGTTCGTTTCCCAGCCACAATCCTGTTAGCCTTAAAAAAGGAATAGCTGGAGCTACATCAAACTGGCACTTCTCAGCTCCTGCCAGGATATGCAAACTTTTCTCCCTACCTGGTCTCCACATGCCCTGGTTTGTAGTACTGGTTTCTGAGTCTAATTCTTGATAGAGTCCATCAACCTTGGATGTTTTGGATTCGTCCTCTTCGTGTAAACCACCGACCCACACCATGCCGTAGTCTGTTAAGAAGTCCTGTTAAAATGTACAAAAAGAATTATAATGATAAATAATAAATAATAATGATGATAATAACAACTATATAATTTCCCTAATTATTATTTGCTATATAAATTTTTATTATCATTATTATTATTATTATTACCAAGAGTAGTTGCTTCAGTACTTTGAACTGGTCTCCCTGTGGGCCTTGCAATAACAGAGATATCAACCCAGTTTATTGGATTCAGGCAGAAAATTCATAGTACCACGAGATAGTCGTGGGAGTGTCGTGGTGTAGTGGTTCGGACTCTCCCCTTTTAACTAGAGGGTCGATGGTTCGAATCTCACCCAGGGTGCTAATTTCCTTCAGCAAGAAATTTACCCGCACTTTGTTGCACTCGACCCAGGTGAAAAATGGTAACCTGGCAGGAATTTATTCCTTGGAATGCTTGAGCACCTAACTGGCTTGTTTGGCAGTTATAGCCAGGGTAATAATATTGTACCTCGTATCATGCGCAGTAGAGTATATGTATATAGTGATTGCGCTATATAAATGGACCTATTATTATTGTTATAAAAGAGCGGTGAAAATGATGGTTGGTTTCGGGCAAACCAGTGAGTAATAGGAGGGGTGGACCATTTGCTAAAGAGTGAATTTCATCCTTATTCCAGCTACCGATAAACACCCTAATTCCTACCTCCATATCTTGAATCTGTTCCTGCAATGACTGGCATTTTCTCTCTAGCTCCTTCACTCTTTGTGACTCCACATCAGGATCATCTGCCGGAAAAACATATCAATGATTTTATTTGAATGAATATGTATTGAAACAAAGTTCAATTAAAGCACATCTGAGACGAAAATTAATAATTTGCTAGTTGTGGTGTAAACACAACCAACCCCCCTAAACATCACATGAAATTGAATAAATTATTTTTTTTCAAACATTGAATTAAAAAAATTGGACGTTTCTCATGGTAAATCAAAAGACAACTAGTACGAAAACTAGCTTAAAGGTATTTATAGCAAACGGGGACATGCACATAAAGAACATGCACGCGTTAAAAAGCATCACATAGAGCCTGACTCAAGGGTTAGGCTCTGTGCATTGATCTTCAACGAGACGTTTATTTCATTCTAAATCCTTAACTACTAATCCATATCATGTCAGATAAAGTTATTTTAGGTTAATCTTATTTATTTACTTATTTATTTATCTATTTATTTATTAGAATATATTTATACAGGTACAAAAGATCAGCAATCTGCTGTTTTACATCAATGTCCTGATAATACAATAAAATGATACAGATAGTAAGAACAATATTAACAAGTAAAATGCAAAATAAATATAAAATATAAAAAGAAGATTTTATGTACCCAAGTGATATACAAATTATATTTTCTACCTCTGATACCCTTTAACTTAAGATATATGAATCTGAATTTTGATAAAGGAAATGGTAGGAGGTGGTCCTTACATATTTGTAACATGCCAGAATGTTTATTTTGAACAACAAAGTTAAAATCCAAATACTGCGGGTTAGTTTAAATTGTAACTGAGGCCAAGAAAATGATTTGCTCATTGGTAGTATACATAAATATAATTTCCAGACACGTTTTTCCATGACTTAAAATAGGTGTTTGATTTTCAAAATATCAAATTTTCAAAACTAATCGGATCTAATGGGCATTTTCACCACGGAAAGACACAGAGTCCCAAAATTTGAAGTCGCACTGTGCCCTCATAGTTCAAAGTGAAAATCTGAAATTACTACAGAGTCTTCTTTATATTACAGACAACCATCCAATATAAAACAATTTGCAATTTGACATTCTTACGGAGAATAAAATCAACAAACAAAAAATTG
>BQKZ01006479.1:0-16784 GCA_036244855.1 Temnopleurus reevesii | reverse complement strand
CAAATTGACCCCCCAGTATAAACTTGGTCTGAAAAAGCCCAGTTAAAATACGGTTAAGACGGATATTTACAATAAGACCGTTCATGGATCCCTTTCTTATTACATCTTGTATAATTTTTAAAGAACCTTTTGTGTACGTTTTGCTTGCTATATCATCTCAAACAAATTCAAATTTCGGAAGATTATTACAACTGTTTAATATTTGTTTTGTAATTTCCGGTGAAAAGTATGACAATTGTAAGTGTTTCGCACTCGAGGCTTGAAAACTCTCATCAATATTTGTCCTTGGTACTAAATAATGGCTTTAGTTTTACTGCGCATAAAGTAAAGGTTTAAAAGGAATGATAAAACATCCCGAAAGATTGAAGTGATCGACGCGTATCTCACAAATATGTTCCATAAAAAAGAAATGCAGGATATATGAGTAAACCTTTTCTTTCCATCTTATTATGGTCTAGCAAAAATCGATGTTGTTAAAATCATTCATATCTTCGATGTTTTGGCAGGAATTATGACTCTCTGTGTGTGCATTATCGTTTCCTTCCCGAGAGCCTGTAAACATCTCTCTTCAATAATTCTTGTACATTTACATGAATTAATATTGTGATTTATGATAAGAGGATGATAATAAAGAGGATGCATATCACAAAGAATTGAATCTGTAGTTACATGTATTGGATTTCAATAGTGGCATGACTGTGTATAAATTGATGTGAAACGAGCTGATATATTTGCAAATTGCTACACGCGAAAATATATATGTGTACGAAATAAGGAAATGATTGTCGCTCTTATTCTGGCAGTTTGATTTCAAATGTCACTAAGTATCCTACTCATTGTCAGGTGTACTTGGTTTTTGATCTATACTCGCATTATATGTCGGGCGGTGTGCGAAGGAAAAATGCAACCGCATGGCGTTTTATTTTTCATGCGATTCCGGGTCGATTTTTACCAAACTATCAAGTGACATACTCGAATTTGTTATTGAAAAACAGTATTATGTGAATACTTTCACCATATCTCGCTACATGTAAGTAATCAAAACTTCTGAAATGCCATCTTTCCCAAAACTTATCTATAAAAATTAATAGTTTGTTGTGTTCTAACACATTTTCTGTTGATGCACAACATACATCTAGAATAGGAGTCTGGGTTTTTCTCTCTTCCCTTCTATATACATGTACCTGTATCTATCTTCTATCTCTGGTTCAGCCTCTCTTTCTCTCTCTCTCCCTCCTTCTCCTCGTTCAAGACACATGAAAGACTATTCCCCCCTCCTATTCCCCTTCCTCTCCCTCCCTCTCTTTTCCCACTTCTATCTCTGTTTTACCCCCTTTAAATACTTTTCATGAAATGTATTTTCCCTTCTTTCAAATTCTCCTCTGCATTCTCTTTCAGGCTAATATCACATTTTCAATTGGTCCTCATTTTTAGAGCTTACCTGAAAAGTCCATCCCCTTTCTGCTCTTCTCTCTCATACAGATGATACAAGTATTTTTTCATCAGGCAAAGATTTAAATTTACTTTTTCAGCTGCTCAATAAGCATTTAAAAGACATTAGTAAATGGATGTGTGCAAACAGATTAGTTTTGAATACAAGCAAGACAAATTTTATGATTTTTGGAACCCGTCATATCNTTATATAAGAAAGCGACAAGATAAAGAAATTTCTTCTTTTGAAAGAATTGACTCATAATTTGAATAATGAAATGTCTTAGAGCCAATTCCGCTACAATAGGGCCGAAAGTTGGCCGAAACGGTAATGATCTTATTCTTGTTCATTTTTTTCTTGTTAGTTGGCGACAACCTTGAATAAAATAATTTCATTACGTCACCCATCGGAATTAATCGCAGAATATTTACCTCGTTCACTTCAAGACGAATAGTTACGATAAGACCGTTCATGCATCCCCTATTTGTAAATGATAATTTAAAGAAATGATTTTTATCTTTTGCTTGCTCAATACATTGAGAAATTTCAGTATTGGATTAACATCACAAAAGTTCAAACCCTTTTTGTGATTTTTGATGAAAAAGCAATTCATTCTTTTTTTTTGTGTTTCGGCAATATTGAGCTTCTATAAGGAGCGAAGGTTTCGTTAATATTCTATTATCATCATTTCATTTTATACAAAATTGTGCTACTTTTAGCGCATAATTGGTTTTTAAAACAATGAAGAAACACTCAAAACAAGACACGAACCTCATAATATCGTAAAGAAATACATGATGTATGAATATACCTTTTCATTTCGGTGTAGAAAAAAAATCGATGTAGCCATAATCACTCATATCTTCGATGTTTTCTCAGGGATTTTTACTCTCTGTTTGTGTATTATCGTTTTCCTTCATTTCAGCCACCAGAACCAAATAGGCCTGTACAGAGATTATCGAAAAAACTGTGTTTCTCTTCTATAATTCTTGTAACTCTAAGTAAATCAATCGTATATATTGTGATCTATGATGATGACTATTAATTAAAATTTTTTTAAAAATGACTAAAAAAAGAGTATGAATATTACAAAGAATGTAGTTTGTTGTTCTTTCATTTCATTAGTGGTCCTTAACGGAATTGTGTTGTTAAAATAAAACTTCAAACGTTAACGGGTTTTCGATTGTTGCACAATTTCATTGCAGCACAAGTACGTTGAGTTAACACCGACAACAGAAAAAGTGTATAAAAATATGACACTAAATGCTAGATTGAAATATGTTATGAAAATGATAAACAAGACAGGTGAGGCATGGGGGGGGGGGGGGGGGGGGGGGGTTCACGATAGAAAAAGCTCAAGTCCCTAATGATTACTAAATGCAATCGCAATCACATAATTTTAAAAAGTATTTTATCATAATCACATGTAACAGAGTGGAGTATATAGATCTAGGATTTCTCAATAGGAAGAAGTGGAAATATTTAGGACGAACGAAAGAAAAAAATTATCATATTCCGCCACCAGGCTCTCAGGTAAAAAAAAAAAATAGATCNCCCCTCCCCCTCCCCTCCCCTAATCCAAAATGGATGTGCATATGAGGGGAGGGCTGATATTGCGCCAGACTGTTCTTCTTTTTTGAGAAACCCACAAATTTATATAAACTTAAGTGACCAATTCATAGTAACACAATATAAACTCTTCCGTAAAATTAAGTCGAACGCCAATTCAATGCTCCTTTGTAATGATATTAAAATCGGCATTGTTGAGTAAACACCGCCTCGATGTACATACAATGGGACCAAATAAATATTTCCTGGAAAGGTGGTTATATTTATGAAATTCCTTTACCAATATTCCAAAAGGTAGGATTAACTGCCGGATGTTATTACACTTTTTGTGGAAAAATGTTTGATCAAAGTGATGGCATACTTTGTGTTGTCCAACAAATATCAGTTTGGGTGACACAATACATGTCATAGCTTTGATCTGAAATTGCTCTATGAAATACGTGATATATATTTTGACTGACTTCACCGATTTTTATGAAAAAAAGCTGATTTGTCAAAAGAATATGGGTGAAAAATACTTTGAATACCGCCAGCTTTCCTCGGATATTTTGTTGTTGGGACACTATGTATACGTTGTGTAGTACTTTGAACAATATATATATCCACAGCAAAAACTGATTGTACAGGCCTATTTCATAATTTTGGCGTCAGAAAACAGTACGCTTTCAAACATTGAACTGTTACAATTAAATTACGATCAAAATAATTCATTGGGGGCGTTGTTCTTGCACATTTCTTGTGGTGAAAAATATAAATTCAGAATTGGAGTCTGCATCTGTGTCGGGATGATGTTTAGGGTTAATTTTTGTTAACAGTGTGTAATAACCAGTAGATGGATATAACACATTTAAATTCATGACTTGTGTGCGTGCATCATACATTTTCTTTAACAACCTTTTTTGTGTTCGCATTTATTCAATTCTAGGTGAGCCTCCAAACCCCTTCCGATCCATTCATCCTCATTATTTTCTCTCAACGCCTTGCTTGCTTTCCTTCTCGTGTTATTCATCATCCGTGCTTTATATCATTGTCTAAATGTCTTGCATGATGAAACCCTCTAAACCCTTCTTTCTTTCTTTCTTTCTCTCCCCTTCTATATCTCTATCTTATATCCCTGGTTCAATCATCCTCTCTCTCTCCCTCCCTCTCTCTCTCTCTCTCCCTCCCACTCTCTCTCTCCCTCCCACTCTCTCTCTCCCTCTTCCCTTTCAAGCCATCTGATTCTTGATTAGTGTAAATTTCGAACTAGCTTGAAAGGCTATTTAACACCCCTCTTCATTCTAACTTTCTCTCTCTTCCCTCTTCCATCTCCGTTTTATCCCCTTTAAATACTTATTTATGAAATCTATTTTTCTTTTTATTCTCCTCTGCATTCAAATTCAGGCCAATATCCCATACTTGTTTTGTCCTCATTTCAGCGCTTACTTGAAAAGTCCATCCCCCTTTCTGCTCTTCTCTCTCTCTCTCCCTCCCTCTCTCTCTATATCGCATATTCCCTTCATGCAGCCGAACGTTGGTATAGTTATTTACTACATATTTATCACAAATGATAGAAAATAAATACAAAAGAAGTCAAAGTTATTTCATATTTGTATTGCATTATTATAATGATTAATTTAATAATATAATCATGAACGACCACAAATGACAGGGTACAATGAAAAATAGGAATCAAGCGATAAACAGTGATGATAAAGTACAGTGAAATCTACATACGCCCTCGGACACCGTCAGAGTAACAAATCGACATACAACACAAATAATAGCTGTGAATACTTGGATATTTATATAAAAACGGGGTTGCAAAAATAGGGGAGGATGTAATTTACAGAGGTGATTGATAATTTAATCCTAATTCAATCTCATCACTTTGTTTATCTTTGATCGTTCAAAGCGTCAAAATCAGTTTCATATTTCAACCACAGTACAAATTAAGGTGATTGTTATCAGTATCAGCACATCATTTCTTCAAAACATGAAATAAAGTCTAGTACAAAATACTTCTTTGTAATCAATAAAAAAAGATCATCTCCTATCCAACTATCAATAATTTGATCCAGATCATATAATTCACTAAATTTATAGTGAAAGAAAATCAATTAATTATTTACAATGCACCAAACTTCATAAAAATGCCTATTTTATGCAAAACATCATCTATTATCTCTTCAATCTGGTCACCATATCATATACCTAAAAATGTACACCCAAATGCCCATTCGAGGATTGTCACAAAGAATTTTTTAATTAATTTGTTGCTGCATAACAATACAAAAGAAATTTATTTTAATTGTCTCACATTGACCCGAAATTGGGTTACAAATGCTACTGCTGTGTTATAAAAATCCTGCAAACGTGTGTGACCTTATCATGATTTGTATGGGACAAATTCTTTTCTTTGTGTATTAACGTTTATCAATTTATTTTGTGCAATTTTAAATGTTGCCTAATTCATCATTATATATTTCCACAACATGGGGTTTGCATGACTTCCATATCCTTACATAAATTTGGAAAGTTTCATCCATGGTAAAAAAAAAAAATCTTATCCAAGCTTTGAAACACCACCTCCAATTTACTTGGTACTCAGTACAGTACATGACATACTTCAAATACAAATTTTGGCACCTCACATAATTTCAAACAGTTCATCATTAAATTACAAAGGGAAATCTACAAATTCAACAGGAAATGTACAACTAAATACATGTATCATCTGCATTGATACTAGTATAATTTTGAACAGTACTAAAATAGAAACAACATCGATCTAAATTGTGACCAAAGGTTATTTCTGTCATTATAATTCCTATCAAAATAATTATATCAGCATTGGAATTATACTGCGATGATATTAATTACAGTCTGATTTCACACAATTTATACATTATTTGGAAGTGCACTTTTAAAGTCGAATGTGCCATAAATTTTTCAATCATTAAAATTGTAACTAAATTCATGGCACAGTGATTATATATTTTCCTTAATACTGAATAAAATCAGCATGAAATTCAATATCCAATATCTAAATACAGTCAACTCTGCCTAAGTCGAACTTGTCTAAGTCGAATAATTGCCAAAGTCGATGTGATTTTCTGGAACAAATCATACAAAACCAGTGTCCTTAGCACCTTCTAAGTCAAAATTCTCATAAATCGAACAGATTTGTGTGGTCCCAACAGATTCTACTTAGGCAGAGTTACCTGTATCTTATATATTCACTCACACTCTCTGACTAGTATTCTGTTGTGATATGGGATTTCACTGAATATTCAAATATGTGCAATGAAATAGGGTTGTATCAGAGGTGCCAAAAATAGTTGGGTATTATTTAAAGCTATTAATGCAGAGGAAAGTAAAGGATTATCTGCCAAAAAGCACACGTCAGTGGAATATGAGAGAGAGGTTAAAGCCAGCACACATCCAAAATATAATAAAGTATAAGCTACATAAGGAATCAGTTGGAAAATGACTAAAACAGACATGCACATTCTCACAACAGAAATATTATCCCTAAAACAGACATTTGTTTTTTTTGTCTACCTAATTTTATTCATGCTATTATCTTTAAAAGAGCAAATGTATGAACAAGCCTTCACTTATGAACAGCAATCAGTATTCTGAAAGCAAGGTTTACAGAGCAGCTGACTGTTTGAAATATGCTTGAGATGTATTTTCATATGAATTCAAAGCATTCATGAAAAGTGAATGGCTGAGACTGTTGTCATGTTTTCTCTCATTTTTGTTCAACTGGTGCGTTATTCACAATTTGATTTTTACTTCATAGAACGCATAGTCCTGAATGTTTGGTATCTTTGGAATTATATAGCCCGAGACTGAACCATATAAATTTATGTATAAGTTCAGCTTTGCAATTGGAATATAACCGTTGTCTGAAAGAACAAAGCCACAAGTACAATAACCTTCATGCATTAAGTGATGTCGTCAAGAAAAAAATATCTTTAGAATTAACCTATTATTTAGATTGTCCCCTTGAAAACAATATGCTTCTGCTTAATTCAGTTAAATAATTTGGAAACAAATTATTAAGTAGCTTTTCAACATTTATTGTAAGTAAAATTACTGAATACCTTAAATACCCTTTTCAAATGGCTTTCATAATAATGTAAATATGATTTCCAACAGCAATAATGTTGAGAGCAATCTATAAGTTACTTCATAAAGTATAGTTTAAGTAGCTTTATCTAAGGCTCTTCGACAAGAGAGACTCGATTCAATATTTCCAGGGAGAAAGAAAAACAGAATGAAACAGATGTATAACAGCACATATCAGCATGTAAATTAAATGAAGTAAATAAGAAAATGAAATATAATACAAGCAATACGCTAAAGGAAGATATCCAGGCATTATATCGCATAAAACATATTTTATAATCTACAGATTTGATATAGACATCAGTAAACACAAATAACAGTAAATAAACATTTGTATTTAAAGAAAATAAAGATACAAAGTAAAGTATAAGGAAGCATTCTGAAGACCTCTGGCACCACCTTTGGTGGGAAGAGGCATAACAATGTAATATTTTCATAAATATTTAATTTTAGTTCTCTTGTTGGTGCTAAGATAAGACAACGCTTGAAACTCAAAATAATTTTTGAGGTTTCATAGTTGTTTGCTCACAAGCAGCTTTGCAAAGAAGTGATTTATGTCTTAAAAATAGCACATTTCGTGAATCTGAGATAAAATACTTGTCTTCCAAAAGACAAAAATATGATAAGAGCATGATTTCCTTTACAACTTTTTTAATGTTGAGATATTTTGGGGAAACGTTGCAAATCAAATTCAGCAAAATATTTTCATAAAACAGGTCAATCGACTTAAAATCATAGTAAGAATAGCAAAGCAGCACAATGATATGTGTTAAGAGCGCATCACAAATGAATAATTATAGCACCAGTTTAACGGCTACACGTACGTAACATTTCGTATGAATCCCTGATTCCATGCAATACACAGTCTTTGGTCCTACAAACCTTCTACATGACCCTAACACAAGACAGCCGAGATGTCTCGGGCAATCTTCCAACGTAACACAAACGAAAATGCATGACAATTAAATACAAAGCTGCAGCATGCATAGATCATCCAGGGATATTGAATGTAATAATGCTGGGAATAGTTTTTCTTGGAGGTCATTAGTTTTTTTTTAATGAGGAAATTCAAAATATGTGAAGAAACTGCAGGCATAACATAGATTAGTTGGCCAGTGGTCAAGTGTAGCTACATGTACATATACCGGTATAGTTCATACTTTCCTATAATAATGTTCCGTCGACTCCAGTTGGATAATATTGTGATCTGCACAAAATACCTCATGCAGGAATCAGCACCGCACATGCACATCTGCACTGTCAATACAGAAAATAGATACATGTATATAATCTCTAAACTTGGATGGGCTCCTCAAAACGGCAACAATATCCAAGAGTGAAAAACAAACACTTCCTTCTCTATGCACTATAAGTGTCTCTATAAGGATCAGGAGAATATATGTAAATTTGAAGATGGAAGACCCCTCATTGGCTAAAACTGTTTTGATTTGAACAAACGTAGGCTTGTGATTGGCTACGCTTCACTGTCCTTGTCGCTCTGTTCCTCATCAGTCATAACTGTGACTAGGGTGCCAACAGCCTTGCCGATGTTGTCCGCCATGTGGAGAAGACTTCCTACACTGTTCTGCCCAGCTGAGAGGGAAAAAGGAGAAAGATAGGAGTAAGAAAATTAGTCATGGTTTATACTGTAAAAGCCAATACTTTAGAATAAGATTTTATTGAATTTGTAACATTTCTGACCTTTCGACACTTGGGTGAGTTGTTATTTTCATATGAGTGAAAATTTTATCAAATCCGTAGTCCAGAAATTCGTAATAATAAAACCCACTCAAAAATATCACCTTTTACAGTATCATTTAGCCTTCTAACCAAAATATCAATACCATTATACCATGTCTTGTAAAAACCAACAAGATAAATGAATGAATCAATCAATGATTATCTGGCAATATTGCAACCCATGGGCCACTAATCTGAGCGAATGGTCAGGGCCCTCGGGCCAATAAGCCAATGACCTTTACATTCTAATCTCTCAATTCCTACTGTTATCATTCCATATCATTTTAAATATATATAATCAGAATGTGCAAAGAAATAATTGATTAAGGCAATTTAAGCTCCCTTAGGAATATTGGTAAGATGACAAAAAATTGGATATCGTGAATACATTCTACAAGTGATATACACATGGCTTTACCATTTTACTATGCTTATGATATTCTATCTGTTTCTATTTCTTTCACAATTGACACGATACAGACATTCCTCAAAAATGAAAAAGAAAACCCTTCTCTCACCATTGCCATTCTTGGCCCCATCAGGAAAGTTATTGAGCTCCTGAATGACCTTGTCCAGATCAACCTTGCCTTTGACTTGGACACCATTAGCTGCCCCGCCCTGGTGGAGATGAGAGTGGGGGTGGTGATGATGGTGGTGGTGGTGGTGGTCTCGACCGTTGGGCTGGTCGTCTTTCAGGTGGGGTGGGGTGTGGGGAGACGGATGGTTGTTGTGTTCTTCGCCTGATTGAATAAAAATAAGGATATTTATGTTTATCGTGGTTCACACTTTGTTATGAAGTAAACAACAGTCCCAAGTCAGGACTATCAAGTATTCACATTGATCTCATAGTTTTAAAAATTTAGTCCCATGTAATATATCCCATCATTTTATTTTAAAAGGCACGCAGTGATGGGGTTCGTCACCATTAAAATTTTATTTGGCAGCACTTCAAAACTTGCTTACATTTTAGGAAATGCACATTGGCCTAGTGGAGACACTCAGTATTTTTCCTTGTGTAATATGTACACATGTGTAAATTCTTAACAAGTATCATGACAGTTTTACAGCTGTGAACCATTCTAGAGAAAGCAGAAAAGCATGAAGTGCCTATTCATTCAGGGCATTGTGCATCTCATTAATATTTCACAAAAATTGGCAAAATCGAGTTGAAGAGAGTGCCTAAAATTCACCTACAATGAAATACTTCGCACCCCAAAAATTGTGAAAATGTAGCCTAAAAATAAATTGACAGGGTCTGACTTTGGGCTTTTTTCTAAAAAATGGCATCACTGTCTCTTAAACAAGAGAGCATCAAGCTTCTTACCTGCCATATCGCTATCATAGTCACTTGTTCCTCCGTTTGTTCTGGTTTCTATGGCGATGGGATGCTGTATTCTCCTTGGTTTGGATGTGGAGCTGATGGAAGATGTTGGTGAGACGGCTGGTGTGGTCTTGGAGGAGGACACTTGTGATGTGGACTTGTCTTGAGGCTGTGGGATAGATGATGAGATGAAGATCGATCAGGTTGAAAATAAATTTAAAGTAGTCATTTCTGAGGTGTTGCAGGATAAGTAGGGTGACACTTTTTTTCTTCAAAACATTGCATTAAAATATACAGTATCAGTATTCTTGTAAAAATGACTGATAAAATATTTCAAGGCCAAAAAAAAGAATACTGATGTTGCTGTATAAGTGCAAACACACACACATAACAAGAATATATCTATGATTCTTTTTCTTTTCATCTTTCTCTGTCAAATATCTCCTCTCCTCTGAGGCACCACATCCCTCTGCCTTCCCCTTCCAAATTTCTTCTCCCTTCTATCATCTTTGCTCTCTCACTCACTTCCTTTCTTCCTGTTGTCCATCTGTCCTTTCTTTCCTTCGTCCAATTGTCAATTCATCCCTCTGAACACCTCTCTCCCTTCCTCAATACATCCCTCCCATCTTCACACCCTCTCCTCCATTCCACCTGCTCTCCCTCCATCAAGTTCTCACCTGTTCTAAGAGTTGTCTCAACCTCTGGAGCTGTGCCTCCAGCTGTCTATTATGGTCCTCCAAGATCTGCATCCTCGCTTCCAGTCTTCCTTTGTGTTGCCGTAGCAACTTGGCCTCGGCAACCAGTTCTGCATCCCTGCCTGGCGATCTTCCAGCATTCCTCTCGTCCCCTGACGATGCTGCGAGTTCTGCTGCCCTCTTTACGTCTTCTGTTCTCAGAGCCTTCAGAGTGTCAAGCTCCGATAATAATGTTCTACAGAGGGGAAGAAATATCATCAAAGAATGAAAACTCTGATTAGCTAGATGCTGAATAATCAATGGAGATTGATTTTAAAATGAATTGTGAAAACAGTTCTGTCAAATCCAATATGCAAAAACCTTGTGACTGGGGGATATCTACTGGTTGAACAGTGAATATCTCTTTTAAGAAAATTAATATCTTTTGTAGAGTGTCACATGCAGAGTCAATGCAACATGCATTTTGACCCCTAAAGCAACATTATTGGACAAGGCCATTCTCACTGTAAACTAGCTATCCATGGTTGGAATCGATCTAAAATCACCTTAACTACAATATTTTTAACACAAGAATGCTAAAACTAAGCCCTGAAAACAAATTGTCAGGATCCAAATTCAGGCTTTTGCTTAAAAACTGGTATCCCTGCATCATCTTGGCAGTCCTGCGAACACTTTTAGAATTATGTAAGAATCTGGCCGATGCCTAAAGGATAAAAATGGAGATAAATTAAGGAAGATGCTTTACTCACCTATTTTCATCTTCCAGCTCATTGATTTGTGATTCCAGATCAGGTCTGTGTTCAGCATCAATGGATACTACAATCTGAGCTGGGCTATTAGGCTGCAGAAAAAAAGAAATCAATAAAAATATCACATCAGTAATATCAAAATGATCTAATAATAGATTTGTCCCAGTATTGTATCAATAAAATTGACAAAAACATATATATAATCTATACAACTATTTCTAATTTTCATATTCCATACGAATTAAAGTATCTTGACGATTCCCAAAAAATTTTCACTGAATTGCAGGAAACAATACTGAGAGCTTTACCTCACAGCTTCAGTGTCTCTATCTCTCTCTCTACTTAAAAAAAGACAATTATAAAAATCCATTATGTATTTAATTCATTAAAAGAAGTAAATGAATATTTGTTCTTTATTATAATAACTGCATTCCAATCCTTTTGAATTCATACTTAGGTTTTAGGAGTGAAAATTGTTTAACCTACCACTGTTGAGACATCTCCCCCAAGGCTATGACAGTAGTGAGCTATTAATTGATGCTCATCCTCACTGCAAAGAAAATAAGTCTTAACTTACCNCTGATGGAAGATGTTGGTGAGACGGCTGGTGTGGTCTTGGAGGAGGACACTTGTGATGTGGACTTGTCTTGAGGCTGTGGGATAGATGATGAGATGGAGATCGATGAGGTTGAAGATAAATAGGAAGAGTAAGCATACTCAAGATTATGCAGGATATGTTGGATGAAACTTTTTTTTTTCAGAACATTGCATAAAAAGTTACATTAAAATTTTGTTCAAAAATGAAATTTCTAAAATATTTCACAAAAAAAAAAATCATCAACATATATATTTGGCAAGTGCACACAAATACACATTCATAACCACAATGTCTCTGTGATTCCCTCCTTTCCCTCTCCCTTCATCATTCTCTGTCATACTACCCCCTCTCCTCAGAGGTACCACAAACTTCTGATCGCTCTGTCTCAGTCTTCCCAACTTTTTGCTTCTCCTTCTCTCACTCTTCCCCTCATATCACCTTTGATCCTTCCCATCTTTCTCTATCTATCCCTCCCTCCCCCTCCATTCCCATTCTTCCGTCTGTCCATTCATCCCTCTGGAGCCTTCTCTCTTGTCTTCCCAGCAACACTTCCATCCTTGCTCGCGATTTTCTACCATCGCCCTCATCTCCCTTCCTCCCTCCATCCAGTTCTCACCTGTTCTAATAATTGTCTCAACCTCTGGAGTTGGGCCTCAAGCTGTCTATTATGGTCCTCCAAGATCTGCATCCTTGCTTCCAACCTTCCTTTGTGTTGCCGTAGCAACTTGGCCTCTGCGACCAACTCAGCATCCCTGCCCGGCGATCTTCCAGCATTTCTCTCATCCCCTGATGATGCCGCGAGTTCTGCTGCCCTCTTCACATCTTCTGTTCTCAGAGCCTTCAATGTGTCCAGCTCTGATAATAATGTTCTATGGAGGTGAAGATAAATTTGAAAAAAAAATAAAGAATTAAAGAATAAAGAGTGCTAAAGAATCAATGGAGATTGATTTTTAATGGAGATAAATAGTTAAGATATTTTGTTGAATTCAAAATGCAAAAGCCTCGTGACCAAGAGATCTATAAAACTGATTGAGCAATAAATATCACTTTTTGGAACATTAATAAAAAATTGTAGCTAGTCAAATGCAGAGTCGATGTAACATGCACTTTGAACTGAGATTCTCATTATCAACTAGCTATCCATAATCATGACAGCCCTGCAAATGCTCAAGAAGTTTTATGAGAATTTGGCTAATGATTGAGGAATGAGCAAAATGGCCATGAAGGATCATTCTTTACTCACCTATTTTCATCTTCTAGCTCGTTGATTTGTGATTCCAGATCAGGTCTGTGTTCAGCATCAATGGATACCACAATCTGAGCTGGGCTATTAGGCTGCAAGAAACAAAACAAAAACAATAATGCCAAAAGTAAATGATAATAATACCAATAGATGCAATCTATATAGCACACATATCCACTCTGCAGAGTGCTCAAGACCCTCTCCGTTGTTATTGCCCTGGCTTTAGCCCGGTTATTTACATAATATACTTAATTCTTACAAGCGAGTTGCGGAATGAAATGGACTTGGGGCCAAAAGTTTCCATACACATACCTTTACTACATTATCACCATACCCTGGAGATCACAAAATTATAAATGAGTAATGGTTTTTAAAGGGTGCCTGTGCCCCTCAGAGAAAGAATCAATTATTCATTGAATTTATTGAAGAAAATTCGAAAAAAAAGTCAATGATAATACCAGAAATTACATCAATACAAATATAATTAAACAATACATATATAATCAAACTTTTCTTCACACCAATGACTCCAAAATGATTAAGTGACCAATGTTTTTTTTTTTTTAATTATCTCGTTTTATAAATTTTAGGGGTTCAAGAAAGACTTAAACTTACCACTGTTGAGACATCTCCCCCAAGGCTATGACAGTAATGGGCTATCAATTGATGCTCATCCTCACTGCAAGGAAAATAAGGAGGATTCCAAAGAATCAATATGAAATAACTAGAAGGGCCCATTAACAATCGTAAAATACATAGATTTAGACAAAAACAGAACTACCAAAACCGATCCTGAAATAGCAATTTCAAATCAGCAACATAATTTGGGACTTTCATAATTTTTATTGCATCAAGGTGCTCTATCCTTGGTTTAAATATCTAGTGTTAACAAAAATGAATTATCCCACTAATGATACATGGCTCTTGTAAGAGTATCATTAATATCAATTACGACAGGATGAATGATAAAGGCTTGCTCTATCTTTTCATACTATGCTTTGTTCTTCTCCAATAGACATGAAATTTCTTTTGTCAAAAGTTCTGATGAATGTCTTGAAATCTAAGTTACTTACAGGTCGGTTGGTACGGAGTTTAATGAGTTCATTGTTCCTTGGCTTTCCACTTCTGCTAACCTGTAAGAATGAAAGGAATATGAAGGGAATCAAATTTATTGGTTGAAAAAAGATGATTTTCAATTATTACAGCTGTAGGCTAACATTGAGGTTAACAATTTCATTCAAATATCATAAATTAAGAAACACTTTAAAATTGTGCTTTTGCCAATTTTTCACATGACATTCAATGAATTTACTATGATTTACTATATTAAAAACATCTGGCATTGTTTTAAGGGTCAGTCTGTGACGGATAACAACACTCTTTTTTGGTTTTACAAGGCAGACCCTTGGTTTGCAGTATGAATCAATTGAATCATTGTTCTGCCCTCTCAGTAGATGCTGGGCTGCTTCCTTTTATAACATAACTTCCAATTGGTAGAGATTTAAAACTGCTCACAGAACAATTGAACTTACCTATTTGCATATAACTCTAGTCTAGTGTGAGTATCTTGGTTCGCCATGTGCTGGGGAGTTGTGATGGGTCTAAGGAAAGAAAAGTATAACAAATAAAACAATTCTTTGTTTCATATAGAAAAAATATAAAGTCTGTAACTAATCTCCAATTAACATAACTTAAACAATGTCCTATTCATCTAAATTCATCAAAGCTTCTAAATAATTCAATATATAATCTGTCTATACCATCCAATTTGAAATAAAAAAAAGATGCAAGCTCACAGCTTTTCCTTGCTCCAACACTAAATAATGCATACAGCCTGCCAGCTTACAGTGATGGAGGCATAGAAAATATTTATTAAATTTCTTACAAATAGATCAGTATATCAGTGAATAACTGGACAGAACATAGAATGTGAGGGTAAGAGAAGACTAGACAAACTCTCACAAAGATAAACTCAAATAACTGGAACTATTTGACTTACGATTCCAAATCATCACCCTCTAGTACTGATTGGACAGGGAGATAACCTACACGGGGATGCTTTCGAAGGTACCGTTTTGACTTGAACTTGTTCCGCACCACTTTGGCAAAATCTCGCACATCTTCACCTGATGTTGTCTGTAGGAAATGAAAAAATATAGACAGTGACCTTTTGTATTTGGAGCCATCTAAGCATATTAATAGAAAATAAAATGCAAAACAGACTGGTCGGCTAATGCACATATATTTCTATCTATGAGCATAGAATTTGTCAGCATTATAGAAAGATGTCAACTCATCTTTTTGTCATATAACAATCAATGCAAAGCTCTGTAATAATAAACAAAAAAAAGATGTGAAATATGATTTCAGGTGCTGCATATTAGAGAAGGAAAAATGTAATAAGTACTCACTGTTGTGCAGTATTCCTGCATGGGATGCGAAAGTTTATGCGTCTTGGCTTTCCGACCGGAGAAGAAGCAACTCTGTGGTTGAATAATAAAAAGAAAACAAATATTACAGTTATAGATCTATCATATGATGTGACTTTGACTACATTAGAAGAATACTAAATTCAAATGCTTCTAAGCTTATTTCCTAACATCAAAGTTTCCCTTATTTATTTTGCAATCTCTGGAATATCGTTTTTGAACTGGTCAAACCAAATTTGTTGTAAGTATGTGTTGACTTTGCAGTATAAAACATAAAACTGAAAAACTATCATACAAAATCTAACTCTCAAATTTTTAACCATCCTTCGTCCTAACCTCTGTAATTAAATACTTATGCGTATTTATGTATTTGAAAAAGTGGTATATTAGAACAAAATTATGGCGAATTATTCGTATACGATGTATTTCTCTCCAGAAAATGAAGTTATAATCTCATTCAATTAGATCAGGAGTCTGCATCACTCAATATCATTGGACACAGGTCAAAGTTGAAGCATTTCAGGCACCTGCAGTAACAAAGCCTTCTAAGCATATGTTTCAAGAGTGATAATTCATCATTCAATTTCTCATTCTTTTCCTTGTCATTTGGCCTATAATTTAGATTCTGCTAGGATTGAAAGCTCACACTCTTTTTAACTTCATTTCATTCCATTTCACTTACCTGACAAAGGTCAAAGTTGAAGCATTTGAGGCAGCGGTATCTAAGACCCACGATGGGGCACTCTTTGCATATGTTACACTTGGCTTGGTGCTTGGCCGTCTCTGATGCAGCTACACGATGCAGGACAGGCATCCAGACCATGGATTGAGGTTCCAGCTTCATCCAGGCAAGGAATTGGGCTGGCTCGATCAGTGGTTTGCTTCCAGTCTG